>CM038008.1:0-101752 GCA_021234005.1 Nephelium lappaceum
CAATAAAAAACGTTTAACATGTATCCGTCATTTGTTATCTATCTACAAAAAATGTGAGGAAGCATGTTAATGTATTATAACATCAAATTTTAAATACTACACATTAAGTGATCATAAGGTGATCAAATTTTAAAAATGTGAGGAAGCATGTTAATGTATTATTAACTTAAGCTTTTGGGTTTGATACGTTTCTTAAGGGATTAACGTCATATTAGAGTTCTGTCTAAATCTATCTATATCAAATACTATAAGAGTGTTAAAACTTATATTTTAAAGATTATTATTGAGCTCATTTTGGATTTAGTGATCATAAGGTGATGTTGTGTAAATAATATTGCCATTTATGACAATAGCTATTTAAGTCAATGGTTCTTTGTTTGAGCACTTATCACTTAATGGATTTGAATTAGATTTATTAAATTATTTTTTTTTGTTTTTTAAAGTGATCCAACTATTTAAAACTATTGAAAAATCATCGAAAAAAAAAAAAATTTACATTAAAATAATATTACATTAAAAAATTTTCATATTTCTATATAAATGTCAAATCACTTAATAATTCTTTAAATATATTATTTTAAATCTATCCTCCTTAAAATAATATATTTCTAAATTTATCATAATTTTACATTATATATAAATTCCTTTTAACAGTATAACAAACATTGTTAACAAATAAAAGCCCTAAACATCTAATCCTCAAAATTTCTTTAAATATAATCTTTTATTGTAATACACCATACACTTAAAACCATTTTGTTTATTTTTATTTAAATATATAAATTTAAATTTAATTTAAATAACTATAATAGTTTTCAAATATTTTTAACTTTTAAAAACAAATAAGATTACTATATTGAGAGGTAAACAAGGGGAAAAAAAAAACAAATTAATGTCATTTAAATTTCAGACTTTTATCATTATTCAGTCTTCAATGTCTATAAGATTACTATATTTAAATATTTCAGATTTAATGTCTCAAACACCATTAGTTGATATGTACAGATTTTTAATCTTGCTATTTAAAATAGAGAATCTCCAAGTCAAGTCCTACCAATACGTCTGATCGGTTTTTTAAGTGCGCTTAAAAACCGAAATCGGTTTCTCCTTAACTGAAAAACCGATCAGACGTGCATATGGCAGATGAAGCAATGTCGGTTTTATGATCTATTAAAAACCGATTTCGGTTTTTTATCAATAATGAAAAACCGATCAACCTGAAAAACCGATCACCCTGAAAAACCGATCAACCTAAATCACGAAATCAGTTTCTGTTTCCCATTTAGACCTGGTGTATATTATTGCCTGAATATGCTAAATAATGTGTGTCATATAACTGAGGAAACTTGTGTCATTATAAAAGTTTGAGTTCCCAAAATTTAAACATATGCTAAATAAATAAATGAACATTTACATGCTACATGTGTTCTAATTAATAAAATACTTGCAAGACGTCATTAAACAAAAAATAATATAAGTTTCATTGTACTCTGATGAAGATTAAATCAACATAAACAAGCGTGAAATAACATAATACATATTATTAAACTAAAAGCTTCAATTAATTAATGTGTCTAATCATCAATGTTTGGATCATTACCCATCATTTGATTGGGAGGAGGAAACCGTTGCGGGCATCGACGTTGGTTATGTCCAGTCTCATGACAGAGGCGGCATCTTCGTGAGGGCGCAGTATTTGGATGAGCATTTGCACTTGTTCCAACTTCTGCAGTAGCGGCTTCGCTAGTTTGGGCTTCTGCACTTGCGGCTCCGCTCGTCCCTCCACTGAAGGATGTTGGAGGGTTAGGGCAACGAAGACGGTTATGTCCCCTCTGACCACATCTTCCACACTTCTTAGTTCGACGAGCTTCCCCAACGGAAGGAATCCGAACCTCTTTCGGCCTACCTGCTTGCCTTTTTCCTATGGGTGGTAGTACAATCATGCTTCTAACTTCCGCGGAAACATTCCAATCAAACAATTTAGGAACGGGATTGATCGGACGTGCATATGCAGCTTTCAGCCACTCTGTGCTATAATAATGACTACAAAGTGTATCACAACTGACGCCCTTAAACCTGACAAGTATCATAAATATTTATTTAAATGTAAAAATATGATATGACATTAAATATAAAAATTAACAACGTACAATTATGATACCTGGCTACAGCACATGCATGAATACATGGCAACTGATCTAAGTTCCACTTCAAGCAAGTGCATGTGCACGTTTCAATATTAACCACCGCATCGCCTTTGCTAGGATGTAGAACACTGTATGTCATCGGTTCTGTAATAGGATATACAGTACCTTCCGTTGATAAATTTTTGGCCAACATGATTCGATCGTACGCAGCAGGGGTAACAAAAGTCGTGAGTTTTTCAGCAACACCACGTCTATTATTAAACCATCTTTGTAACACATTTCTCACATATTCATGTGCGGTAGTTATTGGCAAACGACGTGCTTGCATCATGCAATTGTTGAGTGATTCTGCAATGTTAGTGGTCATCATGTCATATCTTCTGTTTGGACAATATGCCCGTGACCACCTGCTTACCCCAACCTGAACCAAAGTGTCATATGATTTCGGATGCAACGCCCGAATTTCTTCTAACATTCTATCGCAGTCATATGGCACATGACTGTATGCTGCACTGTAAAATGCTTTTTCCACTACATTCGAATACTTTTTACAGTGTTGCTTCAGGTTTTGCCACAGGTGGAAAAAACACAATATGTGAGGGACTTCGGGAAAAGCTACACTCATCCCATTTGATATGCTTTTGTGACGATCGGATACGATAAGCAAATCATTTGACACACCGATCGCCTCTCGTAATCTGCTTAAAAACCAAGTCCATGAACGGTCTGACTCTCCATCAGCAAATCCAAAAGCGATGGGATAAATCATCTCCGACCCATCTTTGCAGGCAGCAAAAAAAATCACCCCTTTGTATTCACCTTTCAAATGGGTGGCATCAATAGCAACAACCGGTCTCATGTAAGATCGAAAACCCTCAATACAAGCTCCAAGTGCAACGAACGAATACAAGAACCGGTTGTTCTCATCCCTCTCAATTGCCGTCATGGTGCCGGGGTTTGATACTTTTAACATTTCAAAGTAGGACGGAAGCTGTTGATATGACTCATCCGCTTGTCCATATGCTAGTTTCTTTGCATATTGTAAAGCCTTCCAAGCTTTACTGTACAAGATCTGCACACCATACTGCTCTAGCATTTCTCCGATCAAACGATTAGGTGTATAAATATCTCTCCCCACCTTTCCTGCATATAATTTTCCGATAACAAAAGCCTTCACACTTTTCATATGTGATTCCATGGCTACCTGACGACACGTGTGTTCCGCCACATACTTCAATACAAACCACATCGAACAACCTGTTCTGCATCTTGCACGAACTATAAAGCTACAACTCTTATCCTTGCAACCAGCTTCAAATCGTTCCGCATCTGAACGTCTAACACGATATTCAAACTTGGATTTCAGAGCATATTCTCCAATAGCTGTACACATTTCTTGTTTACTATCAAAGAATGCACCTTTATACAAAGTGCCACGTTGATAGACAGTTGACATAGCGCTTGAAGTAGCCTCAATGTCGCCCAGTTCTACACCGGGAACAATCCAGTATGGTTGTGAAGGATTGTTCTGAAATTGTAAACCCGAAAATCTTATTTCTGGAAACCCTTCATCCTCGTCGACATCATTAATTCCAGCTTCCTCTTCATCACTATCTCCAGTTTCCTCTTCATCACTATCCTCTGTCCCATCACCATTATCATATGTGTCTTGCTCTCCATCATCACTAACATCATTCATATCATCATTATTAATGTCATGAATGGGACCTTCCATAGATGTAAATGGGGTGACCGAAACATCAACCTGATTGCTACCAGCACCTGAAGTCAGATAAAATTGACTTTGAACAATATACGGATCTACAGGTCTATTACTATTTGGCATCTCATGTCTTGTGTCTGGTATTGAGTCGGTGACATTTGGACGAACGATATGCCTACTAACTCCAGCTCCAAAATCTCTTACAACCTTATCAATGTAAATCTCTCTAACATCAACATTTCTCACCGCCATCAAACCAACCACACCAAGATCGGACATGATACGTATTTTTTTCACTTGACCATTTGTCATGCTTTGTAGTAAATAATATATACGAATATCCCACCTTCTTCTATCAATGCTAGTCTCTCTATACACAACATCCACCAACGATGAAAAACTACTCTCTTTGGAGACCCCACACATGATCGACTCACCCCCAACGTAGTTAGATCCATTCCACTCTCCATCAAAGTTGATGACGATCGTTTCGTGAGTCATTCCTATAACATTCAAAGAATGTTTAATTAGTCTCACTATATATAACAAAATCTAGCACAATAAATCAATGTCCATCATTAAAAACAAAAGATATATCACAATTATGTTAACACTGCCTACGATCATATCTAACCACATATAACACTAAAATTAATACACGGCATCCAAAACACAACAAATATCGAAAACATCAAAAATTGCTCAAATCGGTTTTTCATATACATGAAAAACCGATTTCGGTTTTTGCGAGACATGAAAAACCGATCAAAATAGAGACTCGGTTTTACGCCTCTGTAAAACCGAAATCGGTTTTTAAATTACCTAAAAAACCGATTTCGTCGCAGATTTTGCAGAAACTGCAAATCTACAAATCTATCTTTCGGATGATATTTATTATCACAACCAAATCACTCTTAAAGCCTTTACCTTACAATTTGAACAAAATAACCTAAAAACCAACCAACAAAAACACATACATTACCTTCGAAACTCAAATCACTTGAAATGAAAGAAGAAGCTTCAAAACGGATCACACTTGAATGGATCAAAAACCTTCAATGGACAAAGAAGCTCAAATGAAGAATCCCTTACTAGGAGGTTTGACTTTCGGCTATAATGGTGAATGGAAGAGAACAAAAACCATGAATAGAGTAAAGAGAAAGAGAAGAGAGAGGTTTGGATGCTAGGAGGAGTAGGAGGAAGAAGAAGGCTATTTTGGTAATTTCGTTTAGGGCAATTGGGTGATTTTAATTTGAAGGGTAATTTAGTAATCTTGGGTATAGAATGGAAATAATTTGTTTGAGAGGGTAAAAACAAATTTGTATAAAATATTGGGTAAAAACAAAAATTTCCTTTTTAATTGGCTGAAAATGATAAATCTCCCTAACATCAGAATTTGTTTCCAAAAAGTCTATCCGGCGCCTAGTCTCTTGAATCTGGGTTCTATTTAAAGGGCATTGGTTGGAAGTGGATTGGGGGTCGTTTAGTAACCCACTCGACCCACCCTGAATTTTAAAATCTATTTAACGGAGGCCCAATGCAAGATTTGTTTGCATGTCTAATTTTTGGTGTGGGCGACTTGCCAGAACTCTTCACCAAACTGAAGTTGGGCTGGGGTCCGCTGTAAACCAAATTGGAGGATTCGGATCTCATGACCGAACCCAAAAACTTTCATGTTAAAGACATTTCCTATACTTTCGAGAATTCATACATATATTGATGGATAGCTTTGCAATGAAACAGAAAGAAAAATAATCTATTAAGTTGATGAATTCATTGGCATGTATATATATCCTTGTTTTGTTTATTAATCATCACGTTCATGAAATGAAGACAACCACGTACTTTCTATAAAATTGAATTATTTAGTTATAAACTTTATTCATTTTTCCATATGAAGAAAAAAGTATTATTAATTCAAGAGAATAAACATTTCAAGTCTTGTATAATTGTAAGATTTATATTGTTTTCACCAATAGTAAAACTATAAATTGAGATTTGGGCGCTGTGTATGCATCCAAAACTATATTTTAGAATGTGCATGCAACCAAACTATATATGATTTGAAGGCTGTGTATGATAACTACTCTAATTATTTTGTCTGGGGGGAGACATGGTAGCATATTTATTCATATGCCACTATTTTATGTTAGATGATTTTACTACAGTGGATATTTCGCTCTAATATAGTAATATGCAACAGTCATGAAACATCAGAACAGATGAATCATTGCAATTTTATGATAAGAAATCCAACTGGATTTTTCCATAATGGGATTCTTCTAATCTTCTTGTCTCTCTGGATTTTACTATAGTGCCCCTATGTGATTTGCCTGAACATCAAACCTTGATTTGTATTTCATTCAACAAACGAAAGATGGAGGCCTCAAATGTAAAAGCTATCTCCCACGCTCGTTCCAATAGTTTGCCCTCCGGATCTCACCCACTTATAGCAATGCAGATGGATAAATTGAAAGTCTTGGACAAAGACCAAAACCTTGTCACCATGGTTGACATGCTAAAGAAAGTTGAATCAATCAGTTTCACAATGTTCAAGTCCCTCTTGTCATTTGTGTGCCCAGTCAAAGCAAAGATCAAATAGCACAGGTTGCTCCTTGGTATCCAAGCTAGTTCAATCAAAACGTGTATCTTGCGAAGAGGAGATGGATAACTTGGGAAAATTAGATGGTGCCTTGAATGCTCTAATCAGCAACAAGAAATGTATTGATGTGATACAAGTGCAGCAAGCACAAAAGGGTTTAAAGGCACTGGAATCAACCATGCAAGAAATTAAGGAAGGATTACAATGCGTCTCTTCTCAACGTTCTCAACCACTAGTCTATGTCCCTAAAGACAACTTTTGACCTGATGGCACACTGGCATCCCCAATTTTAACAGGGGATTTGTCAAAGATTATGAGGTCTATTTCCGTAAAGAAATAATTGTAAAAGTTAATATGTTCAAATGTCGTTGATATATTTCACAAAAACATAGACCTCATATCTCAGTCCCCCTTTCTTCACCTTTAATTTAAGTTTTTATTTTACTTTTCTCTTGGAAGAAAACACCAAAACACAATAGGATAAATAAATTAAAGGAACCAAGAGCGTTTTGAGAGTAAAATAAACTTTCAATCATGTATATCTTGCGCAGGAGGTGAGGTCTCTATTTATAAACCAAAACAGTCTTTATACTAATCAATCAAAATTAGCTAACAAGAGATCATTATAGCTAATTCAATTTGGCCAAACAACTTCTATAATTCGCATGCAACAGCACTTTAAGGTGGTCATTCACGACCCATGTCATGAATAAGCATTGCAAGTTATCCAAGTTGATTAGCAAAATTGATTTAACCATGAAATCGTTATTGATTGGTTAGTGTAAATACAGATTTTTTCTATAAATAGAGACCACACTTGTAAAAAACACATTTTATTAGCTTGCTTTTACTCTTCTCTAAACTCTCTTGGTTCCCTCTCTCTAACACTCATAGTCTAATATTCAGTTTTAGTGTTTACTTCCATTAACCTGTACATTTAATGGTACAGAGATGAAAATGAAACCATCAACAAAGATGCTATATAACAGATAGATACCAAAGATTACGATTCTGAAAGTTAACATATGTATATTTAAGAAGAAAAACAACGAAAACCAGAATCCTAATTATTGCAAAATACGCGTAATGAGACCATTTCATCATTCTGTCTTCAATAAAGATAACAAGACAATTTATTTCAACAAATCATAAGCAAATTACAATGATACATGCTCCAAGTTCAATTTATGATATGCCAAAATCATACAAGCAACATGTGCTAGAAATTTTGGATTCATCACAACATCCAGAGATAGCAAAATGTTTATTTAACACACTGCACAAAATAAACAACATTTGAATGCATAAATTCAATACATCCAAGATAAGTCTTGCCTGAAAGATACGGACCTGGCAGCCCCTTGAACACTCCTTTCAGAAATTTGCGGACAATCCTCCACTGCCAACAAGTCCAATTTGTATGACCCTACAAGTGGCTTCAATCCATCATCTGTAACCCCCAAACACTTTTTTAGCCGTAAAATGCTTAAACAAGGGAACTGGGTGACAAGCTGCAGCCCCTCATCGCTAATTTCTTGACATCTGACAAGCTCCAGCATTTCAAGATAATGAGCTGAGCAGAGTGCTTCCATCCCAACATCATTGAACGAATATACATGATCAAGAGCAAGTTCCCGAACAGGGCATTTCTGAATCAAAGTAAGGATTCCATTTAAAGTAAATGAAGAAAACGTAGGGAACTCCCCATCAGAAAATGATATCCTGACAGATTCAAGCCTCGTACAGTTGTGAGCCAAGGCTATTAGACTCTCATCAGTCAAACTCAACGGGTTGTTCAGCAAAGGCGAAAGTGAGAAATCTGCAGGTACACGAAGCGAAATGGCTCGAAGGTTACTCGATTTCTTGGCCAAGTTTATAATGTCTGAGTCCCTAACCCCAACACACATGTCCAAATGGATCTTCTCCAGGTTCCTGCACTTCCCCAAAACACATGCGAGCCCTCTCCCCGGGCTGATAATACAGTTAGTCAAGCTTATCTCCACCATGTTTTCACACGGCACCCACTGCTTCTGCCACCGATCCACAGCCAACCTATCATAAACTTTCATATACCTATAATTAGCATCCACTTCAAACTGCAACCGTTCAAGCTTCCGCCAACTAAGTCCAAGCTTTATCAAATCGCCCTCCCCAATCGCTCTACAATTCTTGATCAACAAATCCTCAAGCGTCTCCAGCTTCCCAAGATACTCTAACCACTCAACACTACTCACATTTAAACAACGAATAAGATGTAGAAGCGTCAGCTTCTTGCACCCCACAACAAGAGACAATATCCCACAACCGGTAATCCTCGTGGTGAAATTCAACCTCAATGCCGAAAGATTCGAACAAGCAGCCAAGTAACCAAGTCCCACATCAGTAATAACCGTGCAGAAACTTAACGTAAGATCAACCAAACAAGGACAGTTACTCGAAAGAACAAACAACCCCTGATCATCCAACTGTTTCCCTAGTCTAGACATCCAACCAGCATAAGTTATCTCAACTTTCGTCAAGTTGGGAAACCTATTGCACAGTGAAACCAACGCTTCATTCGCAGGATCCAATCCACAGCCAACGCGAAGACAACGCCTCTGCTCGTTATCGAGCTTGTAAAATCGTTTACAAGCCGAAGAAGCAGAGTTCCTGTCCACAGTGTTCCTAATCCTCCCTAAAATCTCCCAAACTAAATGGTCTGGTAATGTCTCCATTGAATTATGTATAATATTGAACCAATTATCAGCCTAACCTAACACAATCAATAAAGCAAACAAATTTCAAAATCTGAATGTAACAAAAGAGCAAGAATTTAAAAGTTAACACAGGATCATGTCATCATAATAATATTGGAACAATCAAATATAAACTTAATAATATATTTTTATCAATCATGATAATATGATAAATTTAAAGATAAAAACAATTTTTTTTTTTGAAAAAAAAAGGTAAATAGAGATCTTGTCTTCACAAACCTGAGCAACTCAAAACGGGACTGCCTTCGCCCCTCCCTCTGATATTTGTCGTCTGCAAAATTTCTATCTAGAAAGTTGCACTAAATCTGTCTCAGATCTGGTTTTGATCAGGGGCTTATTTGGAATCAGCTGCCGGTACTTTTAGTAACCAATTCTAAGACCACCCCAAATACTTGTTAATAAAGCTCACTGAGTGAAGCCCATTGTTTGAAATCAAAATTTGTTTGTCTGGGTCCAAAAAACTAAGTTGGGCTCAGACAAAAGGCCGAAACCAATAAATTCGATGCAATCTCGCCATCTCTCCCTCGACCTCTCATTTTGCATATTTGTGGCAATGGACATGCATGATGCAAACCATAACTATATTTTAGAATGTGCATGCAACCAAACTATATAATTTATTAGAGATTATGTTTGATCACTTGTAAGTTGCATTATTATTTTGTCTGATAGACGTGTGTGTGTGTATATATATATATAATGTGTCTAAGAGATTGGCTTGAATTATCGAGCCTTGAATTTTGCATCTGAGAGATCAATTTCATTTTCGAAATGAAGATAGAGGCCTCAATTGCAAAACAAAAGCTAGCTGTCACGCTCGTTCCAATAGTTTGCCATATTCTAGATCACACCCGCTTATAGTTAGCGTTGAGGATCAATTGGAAGAGGTTAAGAGCCTGTTCAGATGAGGCACCAACTTCTTCCCCTTCAATGATATGCCAAAACTTGGCTGGTTTGAAGGATTTGTTTGAATGTGTTGACAGTGTGCTTCAATAAACCAGAAACATGCACAACAAATGCTTAATTCTCTCGTATTGATCCGTTGGGTAGGATGCATGTATATGCCAAGTTTAAGAGCCAACAATTTGGTTGGCAATGACATTTTTTTTTTTTTTGTTTTTTGGCAATGACTTGGAGAAAATAAAGCACTCAATTATGCATACTCTGCTAATGAGTTCGTTTATATGTTTTGACAGAGCGGAAGCAAGCAATTTGAGCTCGAGCATGTATAATGTTAGTTATCATCAGATTTAAAAGTTTAAACTGATAGAAAAAAGTCCAACTATAGTATTAAAGACTCAAGATTATAATACGTTAACATATAATTTGACTCCATTAGCAATTTAAGTGGATTGCTTATTTGATGAAATTATTGAGATCATGCTTGTATGACTTGACCCAACGAGTCATGATAGTTTTCATTTCTGGATATGTGATACATGATGTGTCTTAACACTCGTGAGCATCTATATCTATTAACTATATATAAAAAATGTGAAGAGAAATGTGAATAATATAAAATTCTAAACCCTTGACGTTTGTTTGAAAAGGAATTTACATTTTTATCTTCACATAATTTATCAATAAAATGTATTTTCAATAAGCGTTCATATCATTTTGATTAAAAATCTTAACTTCTTCTTCTTCATGTAATCAAAAACTCCAAATTTCGAAGATGGTGTCGTTTTGGAGTTAAAAATGGGGGATACGACAAGGAAGGTGGTAAAGAGGAAGAAGGCAGTGTCGACAATGATGAAAAAGGACATGGGTGTTCGAATCGAAGCTTTGGAGGAGGAAATGTGACAGTCTTTGGGTATTTGGAAATATAATGTGTCCTTACTGCAACTATGTTGGAAGATCCATAGCATGACGGCAATGATGTAATTTATTGAATTCAAAAATTAAAAGTGTAATGGATTTGAATTAATGGATCTTAATTATCTGTTTGATCAATAAAAAAGCAACTATCCTTACTAAAATAAAAATACATGATCTCTAGAAAATAGATCTCTTAGATGGTCTGAATAATTTCTTACAAATTTTAGGTGATCGAATTATTTATTTTATAAAAAATATAATACATCGTGTATTTTTCATTCAAATCACGTTATGTGATATGTGAATAATTTTGAATAATTATCTATCTCATATAATATAGTTTCAAGGGAAAATGAGAGACCCATCGACTAGAATGCACCTATCACTTATTACTTCAAATGCTGGTTAAAGGTACATCGTGCTTTAAATTAATACCCTAATCTCAATTTTTGGCCAATAATTTACAAAGTTAAATGGATCAAACCGGATCCAAGTTTCAGATGATTAATTTGGGCCTCCACTAAGGCTTTGGAGCCATTATTACGGGCCCCATCTAGGGACGGTCTAAACCCAATTAAGTGCCCAGTCCCACATCAATCGAGGTTGAACAGACCCGTCACAGGAACAAAAGGCTGCTTCTTAAATCCCTCCCCATCACGAAACCCGGACATTATAATAGAAAGTGACTTTTAGCATTGATGCTCAAAACCAATTATCTCCATTGTTTCTTATGAAATTATTACTCTTGTCATTTTCACCAAGCTATGGCACAATCTAGCTAGGAACATCCCATCCAAAACCAAAGAAATAATTTGATAAGACAAACGTACCGTATTGTTTATATCTTCACTCGGTTAAATTATGATTTATATGCTTAATTCCAAATCATAAACTGAATATATGATAAGGTTTTAGAAGATAGACGTATAGATGACGTGAAACCGTTGTTCGCTTTTTTATGTAAAGATATAGCGTGTCTAGAAGACAACTAGAAGGGAACAGGAAAAAAAAAAGAAAAAAAATCTGAAATTGCTACAATGATGAAAGTTTCGGTGAAGAGAATTCCCCACCATACAATTCTAAGCTATTGGTTATGAATAGTCACGGTCCATTTCACCAAATGTACCAAAAATAGGGGCCCATATTGTACAACACAGACTTTGCCAAGGGCGGTGCGGACCCAGCTGGGACCATTTTTGGCTGCCGGCATTGGCGTTGGATTTAAGTTCAACTTGAACACCACCTATTGGTCAAAATTCGAAAAAAGTTGCTTATAATGACTTCTCATGAACTAAATCAGTATCTCACAGCTGTGTTGTGTATACATGCATGTGTATGTGCATGTATCTCCTAGTTTGTGTTCATTTCCTCTTGCAGCTAGTTTAGAATACTTAAATTGTAGAATGCAAATATATAAATATGAATTTTGTATACATAGAAATGCATGTCTATATCAAGAAGTCTTTGTATGACCTCGCTCATAATAAAATAAGGAAGTTTCCCCGACATAACTTGAATCTTATCACTAATTCAAAAAGAAGATTACTATCACTCAATTAATAGTCAATATGTCAGAATTTCTTATCTTATTATTCAACATATTGAATATATCTTAGTTGAAAATTATTTCACTTTAAATATATTATTGTTAAATTTAATACATCCAACGACTTAAGATTCGTTTCATTTGTAATATATTTTTATAAAACTCTCAAATTCTACACATGAACATGTGATAGATAAAATATTGTGCACAAACTTAGATAAACATTTAAAAAAATTTTATATTAAAAATCTATTAATATATATATTGGTAATTGAAAAAAAAAAATTGAACATGATTCGAGATCATAATTATATTGATGTTAATATGAAACACTTATTATTTTTATAATAATAAGTGTTTCATATTAACGTCAATACTATTATGATTTCGAATCATGTTCAAATTTTTTTTTTTTTCAATTGCCAATATATGTATTTATTTATATATTTATTTATTGGTAATTCAAAAAAAAAAAAATCTTATTGGGAGCCATTAATACTCTAAAAGGTTTACATCATCACATGCATAATCAATTTCGTGGGCCCGATAAAGCCCGGTACAACAAGTTGCAGCTGGAGAAGGGGCCCATTTGAGAGCATTGGGTCGCTATAAGCACACGGAGGGGGGGAGAGGGACCATATGGACTTGTACTGAAATACCAAAAAAATTGACAAATTGTGGAATCCTCCTCCCAACAAGTCTCGAAATACTTGGGAAAAAACCAACTAATCTCCAATCTTTGATTGGGACTAGTTTTTCATTTATATTCTCTTTGTCTCAAACATCTTTTTAACTGCTGACATGCACTCCCCCACTATCAAACTTATTTGGGAATTGGGATCCAATGTAAGATTTTTTTTTACTCATAAGATAATAACTTTCTTTCAGTTATCATTTCTTGGACAGGATTTAATTTAAAAATATGTCATTTAATCGTAAAATATCTTCTTTATTAAATTAGTTAATATCTGCATTTACATTTAAAAAAAAAAAAATTAGATCACTAACCAAATATGAATGTTCTACATATTACTTAAGGATAGGATTGGTCTCCTTTTCTTACAAAAATTTGTAGGCTGATTTGATACCATTCTCAATGATTGAGATTGCACAATGCAATCGGTGTATGGTGTCATTACAAAAGTATATAACTTGTGCCACAATTTGTACCTGTTTTATCGGTTAATAGACTTTGGAGCGACCCCCTAAAACCCTAAAATTGAGACTAGACGTAACTCAAATGAAACTTAAACTAGTGTGCATGGATTAGCTGGAGTGTCCAAAACTTTGGAGGAGACATTTTCTTTGGAAGTAATTTTCTTGTGTGCTCTCCAAATTCTTATGTAATTAGTGAGTGATGTCCCTCCTAACATAATAAATATAACAGTGACACTTTATCTCATGGTTTCACGTGCTATACTATAACCTATGACTATAAAATCAAACTTAGTTGTTTCATAATTATGTCATTTATCATTCTCACCAGCTCTGAATCAGAATATATCTCGATGATAAAGGAAAAACTTAATTCAATTATAATTTCGATCAGTCCTTTAAGTAAGAGATTAATACAGATAGTTGAAGGTCAACTAAACATTCATAAATGATTTGCTTGCTCGTAATATCACTGACAAAGCTAATAATACGGTTTTGATATATAAATATGTGAAAGTAGATGTCTATATTAAAAATTGTACAATAAAAAGGAGAAAAACTTTGTTTAAAGTACATAATTAATTAGTTTCACGTGCTCCTAAAAAAATATTATTGAGATTTGAAAAATTTTAATGAATATTTGCTATTAGATATCAAATGATTAATTCTCTTGGAACTTCTAAAACTTAAAAAGAAACTCTCTCTATTCCTAAATAAATGGATTTATACACATACACACTAGAGCTAACTTCTCTTTTGAACTATCATATATTTTAGAGTTTAAGAAGTTGAATATAATTTAAACTCATTTGAATATAATTTAAACTCATTTTTGATCGATCTCGAATCTCATTAGTTTTTATTTATTTTTAAATAAATTGATTTCTGTATGCAATTAAGTCAACTATTAAAGTACAAATGCTATTTTTTTTTTAAAAAAAATAACTATATAAATTTTAGAGTGAAAGAGAAAAAAGATACAACCAACCCATAATCTTATAAAAGGACACCATAGCCCACCTCAACTTGGTAGCACCAAGTAGAAACTTGGTAATGGCAAGGATACTTCCCCAAAATGAAACGATGATATGGCAAAGTTTGCGCGTAAGGACATGTGAATGATGCGTGGTTGCTCAATGACACAGGATGGACAATAAGTTGCAGAAATATATGGATAAGAAGGGAATAGAGCTGGTGAAGTGGTACCAATTTTGGTACGGATCTAAAGTACAGACAACTCATGTGTGTGGCTAACAGCTGAGGGGCACCACCCCCCCAACCCTACCCTTCAATTTCAAAAGACCAAAATTAAAGGCAATGCAGAGTCAAGTGAATGTGTATATGTGTGAATTGTATACATCGTGAGGCTGGCTTATAGATCGGAAGATGTGGAGATAGATATCAGATAAAATACTCAAAGTGTTGTGGTACATTCGCCACGGCCACTTGCACAACTTGTTCTCACAAGATATCGTAGGTTCAAGTATCGTCGATCAAAAGTGAATAATTTACGCATAACTTTCTTATAAAAAAGTAAACTGCATAATGATCTATTTAGTTAGAGGGCTAGTTTTCTCTCAGCATGAGATCTCTCTCTGTGCTACTTTGGGGAGTAGAGTTTATTAAAGTGTTGCATTCCGAATTATTTCATAAGAGTTAGTATATAGAGAGCTCTGTAACTTGTATTTGAAATAAAAAAAAAAAATTAGAGAAAATAAAATAAAAAAAGAAAAGAAAAGAAAAGAAAAGAAAGAGAGAGTGAGAGAATGCAAATTGAAGATGGTTTCCCAAAGTGGCCTTTCTCGGTTGATTAAGCGGCCATGATTGATTAGTTCAAGAGTTTTCATGTCACTCATCAGTCATTCTCTCCTGTGTATCGGGATTCTTCTCCTTAGCGCTCAGTCTCTCACTAGTCACCATATCCACTTCTCTCCCTTGCACTAGATAAAATAACCCAAGGTTTTTTATGCTCCTATAATTAAACTTAAATTTATAATATAGTATCAAATAGATATATACTATCTGTTTAATATGATTTGGTGATAGAAAGCTCATTCAGATCTAAGTTACGGTCCCTCGTAAATGATAATTTAATATATATATATATATATCACAATTAGTATTATGAGAGAAACATAAAAATTCAATTGGAACATTTTTTGCACAAAATAATTATTATCGTGTAATTTAAAGATGGTTGATTTAGGAGAAAAAAGTGAAATTTATATCTCTTTAAATTCTTTTATTAATGTGTAAAGTTGGGAGGTGTTAGCGCAAAACCTGGCAATACCTCTAGATTTGATCAAGATACTCCCTCAATCTCTTAGAAAGTACATAAAGGTTGAAATGGTTAAACAGAGAAAGGAGTCTATTCCCATTTTTAGTTCCAATTGAAAGGGATCAAATAAAGTTTTCATGGGCCCGTACCCTTTGTATGTCCACTGATGATTGAAAGCTTTGACTAAAACACATACCAAACAATTGATCATAATTTCTTAACAGAGAGAGAGAGAGAGAGAGAGAGAGAGAGTGGGCAGGTAAATAACAGTAGAGCAGGAGCAGGAGCAGAAGCAGGCATGCGAGAAATAATAATAAAAGCTGCTGATTTTTGGTTTTTCTACGTGTTCTTTTCAATTATTTACAACTTTTACTCCCCTAAACATGAAAAAGAGAATGGAAAATTCTACATTTTCTTCTCATAAAACAAAAGAGTTTACACTTAACACTGAAAAATTGAACAGCCACCACCTACCCTTTTGATTTTTCTCTCCTTCCTTTTCTTTACATCAAAATATATACTTACACCAAAGAAAAAAAAATTGATCAGGAGAGAAAAAAGAAAGTAGCTAGTTAGAGAAAAAGCCTTCAACAAAATACAACTTGAAGAAAAATTGAACATACACAAATTTTATATATATTAGTAGTAGTTTCCTAATTGATTAATTAATTAATTCAACGAGCGATTTCAGTCTTCAAACATGTATTGAGCTCCACTTGTTCTGCTTCCCATTTTGCCTTTGCAACAACTCCATCATGCACCGGCACATACTCCTAATTCATCAAATCATAACTAATCAAAATTAACAAACATTTAACAAAAAATAGCCAAGTTATTATTATATAACATGAGAACTACATATTTATATTATATATGTGTGTCTGTAGCTACCTCAAGTTTTTGAACAAGTTCTCTGGCATTTGGAGCAGAGACAATTATGCTTCTCTGAGTAGGAGAAATGAAGCCATCGTCGACAGCTTTGTCGATGAAGTTTAAGAGGGAGTTGTAGTATCCATCCACATTAATCAAACCCACCTGCGTTTTGAGGAGAAGAGAAATTTAAAATGAACATCAATGGTTGTGAACAAAATTTCCAAGTTTTGGCGACTACAAAAAAAAAAAAAAAAATGATTAGACATGAAGTTGCTTTACAGGCTTGTCGTGGATCCCCAACTGGGCCCATGTTATGACTTCTAATAACTCTTCAAGAGTTCCATACCCACCTGATCATCGATCAAAAACCAAAGACACAACATGTTTAGTATATAACATGTAATAGTCACATATAACCTGTACTATAATTATATATATATAAACCTTTTTTTTTTTCAAGAGAGAGAGGAACCTGGTAAGGCAATAAAACAGTCAGAGTGGCGGGCCATTTCAGCTTTTCTTTGGTGCATGTCGGCTACTGGTTTGACCTCCCCCACTGTTTCTCCAGTTATCTGGTTAATTAATTAAAGCAAAATTTTCATTTACATTAATAGGCCATGTATTGACATTGTAAGTCACATATTTTTAGTTTCTAACATTATCCAAATGAGATTTTTGTGTGTTTGTGTATATATGTGTGTATATATAAATCATGTATATCAGTATAAGTATATGTATGTGTATACGTATATATACCTCTTTGCTCATCAGTGTTTTGGGAATGATTCTGTGAACAAAATCCATAAACACAAAATATATAAATAAACAAATAAATAAATAAACTTTTCATGTTTTGAGAAATGAAAAAATCCTTAAAAGAGTGTACTGCGAACAAGTACGTACCCTAAAACATGTCCACCACCACGATGGACCTCTTGAGAAACCAAACCCATCAACCCAACACTTCCTCCTCCATAAACAAGATCCAACCTCCTAGAAACCTTGAAAAACACACAAAAAGTATATCAAATTTTTAATCAAAACCTGAATAGAATGAAAACAAAAACAAAAACACAAGACTTTAAATGGGTTATACATGGAGGGTTACCAGTTCTTTGCCCAGCTCAAGAGCAGCATCACTGTAACAATCTCTCTTGCCAGTACTGCTTCCACAAAACACACACACCCTTTTGAACCTTGACTTCATCACTGTTTTTTTATCCTCCATATCTCCCTCCCTTTTTTTTTTTTGTCACTTCTCCTATTCTCTCTCTCTCTAAATTTGATTGATTGGAATTTTTTTTTTCTTGGTTTCTATTTTGTTGTTCTCTCTTAGGTTGTTGTTTCACCAAAAGAGGACCTAATACCAATTAAAGGAGCAACACCACCAAATATATAGGAGGAGCATGTACAATACAAAACCCACCAATAAAATGGTTGCACAGATAAGTTGGTCACACCCGTGGAATCCTGTAATTCCACGTGGACTTTTATACAGAATTCTTCCTTTTTTCGCTTTACCAAATTCACCGACAGGATTCTTCTTAATTTCCTTCCTCGTGCAGTCTCCGGTTCAAGAAAATTTAAATAGAGATCCAATTGTTGTATCACCTTTTTATATCCAATTAAAATACAATATGCGATAAGAGACTTGGATGTATTTTATTGAAGAAAATAAATTTCAAAATATTATCAGGTATCAAACTGAAGTTTTACTAACTAAGGATTTAACTACTTTATTCAACTAATAATATTATTCACCAATTGTAGCTCTTAGATTTGTTGTAAAGATAATTATTAAAACCAATCCAATGATTACAATTGATGGATAATGTAGGGTAGTCAAACCCACTAACTTATTAGTTGGATAAAATTACTCATCAATAAATCTCTCGATATTCTTCAAGAACTACCGTTACAATCAATCTAAAAATTATTATTAATAAATAACTTTATCCAACTAGAAATGTAACCAAACCCATCAAACTTTAATTGTTATATGATAAAAGGTTTGAATACAATTTAATGGAGAAAAATAAATTTTAAAACATTATAATGTGTTAAATTTTGATTATTACGTGATAAATTGTTTAAATACAATTTAATAATGAAAAATAAACTTTTAAAACATAGTTATGTGTCAGTTTTAATCGAATGGTCTTGACAAAACCGTTTCATAGATTTTTTTTTTTTTTAATGTGCGTAATATTATCAGAAAAAGAAGGGAAAAATGAAAAACAGAAAAAAAAAAAAAAAAGTGTGCATGAGAGGGGAATTTTTTTCTTTTTTTTTTTTTTTTTTTTTTTTTTTTTCACTTTTGGTAGCTAGACGTGTCCCCGTGCAGCATCTTGATCAAATGTATAAGGAATGTGTCCACCGTCTGGTCATATGATAAAACTATTCTCTTGTAATATTCCGTTTGTGAATATATCATTTCTTTGGTCAAAATAGATTTTATATTCTGATCTTTTTCTTCTTCCAAATTGGGAAAAAAGGAACAGATCGAGAATCTTTTGAATTTTCATGGTTTTGAAAATTTATATTTTGTAATCTCACCGCCATAGTTTACTTTTGGCTTTAAAAATGTCTTTAAATAGTTAATTATATGTAAATTTGCGTGTGTCTAAAATCTAAACAAAAAAAAAAACTTCAAATCCTTTATAATTCTAATGATAATATTTCTGTTGTTTATTCGATAATTTTATTCAGAAGCAATGATTACTTTGGATTAATAGTTTCACGTCATATACTATAATTATGATAATTTATTAAATTTAGTGATAGCATACCATTGTTGAGTTATGTATAAATTATCTTATATCTTGCACATAAGTCATAAGTGGTACGGTTGCCCCACAAGACACTATCACAGCCACACTAAAGTCTAATTAAGTAAGGTAATAGTTAAAAAAAAAATCTAATTTAACAAATGAAGCATGATAATTAAGATAATTTAGTAATAAAATTTAAATATTCTTTTAAACATTTTCATTTCTACTATTTTTGTATATATTGTTTTATAAGCTGTATTAACAAGTGGTTAATAGTTGTACAGATAAAATCATATTTATTTATTTATCTAAAGACTAGTTAAAAATTTAATATTAATATATCAAAAGAATAAATATATAGTTTCTTAATTTCTTTGTGTTACTAGAAAGGTTAGCATGAAATTCTCTCTTATACTGATGATTTTACTTAAAATATTTTATGATAATATAAGAAAATTAAGAGTGAGAGAAGATAAAAACAAAAAAAACAAAAACAAAAACAACAAAAAATAAATAAATGTCAAATAATTAATTAAACATAATGACTAAATCTATATAAATTAAAATAAGAGATGATTTTAATGATTTTAATTCCCCGATTATATCATTCATCACTGGAAGAATTTCAAATAACAGAACTGCTGTTGTTGCTTTGGATTCAGCAGTGAGTGCATATAAACCTGTGCATGTGTCCTCCTGAACCAGTTTAATTTCTCGTAATATTACCGAAAGCCAGCTACCTCGACTGCAAAATAACTGTTTTTAATATTCTTCCCTCGAGCAGGATATATCTTCATGGTTTTTAATAACCAGTCTAACTTTCTTTCAATAATTTTATATAAACACAATCAATACACTAACTTACTTCTTTCTTTAATTCTCTTTTTTTTTTTGAAATAATACAATAACTTATTTCACTCGACCGTAACTAGCTTTAAATTACTGGAGAGAGCATGTGCGGATGTATTAATTAGAAAATTAACTAACTTTGATTAGTACATGACAATTGACTACTGACGACTTGATTAGGCATTTGGTGCATAATTCAAATGATGTTTATCTTCAAATTTTCCACTCCACGTTTCTAATTCGAATTTGACCCTGTATATTTTATAGACATACGTAATAAATTCGCATGAAAGTCAAACGTTTAGGACATTTTCATTCAAAAAAAAAAAAAAAAAAACCTTTAGGACATTACATTTTGCAAACTTCCATTATATATATAAATATATATTTTGCTTGTACTAGTTTTCAGTATATTGTTTGATTTTGAGAATCCAAATATACATTTAATCCATTCGATATTAACTTTTTGAAAGAACAACACCTAGTGCAATTTTCCAAGAAGAAGTAAAAGCACAAAAGCATTTCTGTACATATAGACTTTGTTCGACACATGCATAATCAATAAAAAGCAACGAAAAAGAAAATACATGTATGCTCAAGTCTTTAGAAAATCATTTTTGTTTTTTATATAGATTTATAGTACTACGTTAATGTAGTGGATATATTAACATTTTAGTCACGCATTTATTTATGTGTTTTGATGCACCCTAATAGGGGATCAAAAAGCTTGAGCTTTTACACTCGAAATAAATGTCGTTAGAAATTGAACTATTTTAATGAACTTCTAGTAGTTAAAAATAATGGTTTGTGCGGGGTGGGGTCTGATCAGCTTCTCGGGCACTACCGGGCATTTTGTCTGCACTGCATTGAAAGCACTTAATTAATGGGTCTGGCTGGAAATGGAAGCACTCTTTTGAGAGTTTTAAATGGCCGATGAGCAGCGAAGAACACATATTGCATGTGGCAAACCAACCCAACTCATAATAATGGTATTATTTTGCCTTTCACAAAAGAAGATATTTTGTGTATACAATGCTCGTGCTTTATGCCACACAAATTCAATTCGAACTTTAACCACAACTCAAAGCAGCAAGAAAGCTTAAAAGGTTAAGCAAATCTTGATTAACCAAAAATCTTAAACAATATAGTATTTAAGATGAGTTGATAAGATCTATAATACAATCTTGATTATCTTTAGATTTTTTATAGAGGTGATTGGCTCCGTTTTATAGATATTGTAAGTTTTTGTCTTTAGAATGCCACACGTGCAATAGATAAGTTTTTCTATGGTATTCGTACAAGAAATTTTGCAGGGAGAGAACTTGACTATATATATATATGTATATATTCTTTTATTAAAAAATAATTTAACTAACTTCAGTTTCACATTTTAAGAATCATTACTTTACTTATAGCAACACTATAATTTATGAATCATGATAATTTAGTGGTAAAATTAAAAATTGTCCGTGTATTTTCAGTAAATGGATAAATTTTTATACACTTATTAAACTTTTCCAATGCTATAAGAATCTAAGAATATTGTGAGATAACCAATTAGTTACTGGTACAAACCGACCATCCAGTAAGGGAATATTTATGGACGAAATCAAAGTAAAGAAGAATTAAGAAAAAACAAAAGTTTATAATTTCTGATTCTTCTTTGTTCGATGGAGCACGCAGTTGAATAAACAAGAAAAGTTGATGCATTCCACTTTTGGTGCTTGTTGAATTTTAAAAAGAATTGTGTAACAGGGCCTTTACAATGACTGGTCAATTCTTGTTATGTTTTTCAACGTTTTGAGGCCAGATGTAGATAAATTCTTCTGTAAGCAAAGGACCCACTTCACATTTTCTTTCAAATTTCAATGTAAGTTGAGAATTTCTGCCATACCCACTAACATGTTCAAATTAAGGAACCAAAAAAGTACCATATTCGATGAATTCTCCAGCTCTTAGTGAATCAACCGTCTGTATTAAATTAGTCAAATAATAATAATAATAATAATAAAATAACAGAAGAAAAACTTAAGTCAATTCTGTCGATAACGAACTAGCACAATTGGTATTTTTCTTTTATTCTACAAAAGATTCTGGGATTTAATTGCTCATACTAAATAGAAAAGAATTTAGTTTATATTCATTGTAATATATAAAACGACTCACAAATAATTTTTAAAGCATTTTATATGTATAAACCTAAATACTGTTTTATTTTGGAAATAAATAAGACAGAACTCTATAAATATGTGTTTGACTAGAGATTTTGATTTAACCATATCCAAAAACTATTTTTTGTTATAATATTAACATTTAGGGTAAAATTAAAGAAAAAGGTTATATTTGATATATATATTTTTTAAATATTTTGAGAAACTCAAATTGTATATAATATTCAAAAACTATTTTCAGATTATGAATCAATCCTACGTTCTGGGTTTTTCTTCTTTTGTTCCTATCTAGTTTTGAATTTTAAGGTGTGTTTAGAATAAAGATGTTGATTTATCTTCCCACAAAATGCATGGAAAATGGTGACCAAGAAATTGTCATATCACGTGTTCAAATAGTTTCCATAATTTCTATCAGTGAGAGAATATCATTGATTCTTCATTTCATTGGTCCATAGTAGTGGTTTTTACGTGCACAACTTTTCCAAGAAAATGCTTGAAAAGAAAACGACCTTTTGTTGAATCTAGCTACTTGATCCCCATTTCAATTACAGCCTAATAATCATACTAGAATTTTTGTAGGTTTCATGGGACCCTTTTGGCTTTCTCTTTTCTTTTTTTCACATTACAATACCATTTTTAACATTCATTTCAATTAAGGTTTACTTGTATTGATTACATATAAAATGCATTTTTTTATTAGTTATTTATATTTAATGACACAATTAATTGTTAATTATGACCTCTACCTCAAGTTATAGAAAAGGCTTAAAGTTATAATTTTGAGAATACAAAATAAGTTTGATTCTCACAATTCATAAACAAGATCTCCTTAAATTCTTAGGTGAGCAAATTAATTTAATTTAATCATATAAACTTATAATATTAGCTAACAAATTATAATTACGGTTATTTTTATATATTTTAGTTACAAAAAAATAAAACTTAAATATTAATCAAAACCTCATACGTGATGATAATTTAAGTTCAAATTTATTATGTGTATTTAATATTATCTCAATTTTATTATAAATATTATAAAAAAGAAAAACTCATTTTTTTTCCAATCATTACAAATTTAGAAGTTGAAAACTTAAAATAATTTGGACCTTAAATTTGAACGATGTGAGTGTGATACTAAACTCCTTCGATCAACTTTCGTTAAAATAATAATAATAATAATAAATCATTTCTTATAATGATAAAAGAAACACCTATGTTTGACCAAATACAATGTTATCTCCCTGTCTCACTATAGGAGAAAAGGAAATACACTAAAACTTTATGGCCGGTAATGATGGTTTTTATGTGACAAATCAGAGGCAAAGCAGAATAAAGTGCGGTTTGAGTAGTTGACTACTTTAGGTAGGGAATGATCTTGGTAGGCGCCTGTTATAATATACTTATCGTAAATGAATTTTCAAATTTTCAAATATATATATATATATATATATATGTGTGTGTATCGTAAATGAATTTTCAAATTTTCAAATATATATATATATATATGTGTGTGTGTGTGGACTTGACTTTATAAAAGGAGACATCAATTCGAGAGGTAATTTCAACTTCTAAGTCCAAATTATTATATATATATATATAAATATAATAAGGAAGGAATTTTAAAAGCCTCCTCAATTGAATGTTTAAATCGAAAAACAATAGCATGGTTTGAAATTTTATAAAAGTGTTACTTATTTGTAATTAAAGACATTTTTTTATCTCATTCTAAATCTATATGATTATATATAATTGAAAAAGAATTATAAACCCTATCAGTTGTGTACTAACAACGAAAAACAGTTCCGGTTTGGACTTAGATAAAAGTCTCATCATTTGAATT
This sequence comes from Nephelium lappaceum, assembly GCA_021234005.1. NCBI lineage: Eukaryota > Viridiplantae > Streptophyta > Magnoliopsida > Sapindales > Sapindaceae > Nephelium > Nephelium lappaceum. The sequence continues at coordinate 24,530 of CM038008.1, forward strand.
AAAAAAAAGATCATCTAAATTGAATATTTTCTTTAATTTTAAAATCGTATGATCTTTGTCTTTTTTTTTGTCTTTTTTTCGTTTTCATAAAACATGGTCAAATATTAAGGAATTCTTGAAATTTTTTCAAAACTATAATAATGTTTTTGTTTCTAAAAGGAGGTTAATAAGTCTAAAGATTCATTCACATACTCCCCGTCTTCCTGAAATTCACAAAATTCAAGAACTGAATTAAAGCAATGTGAAAACTGAAAAGAGATAGGTCCGACGATGCTTGTACATGTAATGGTGGCAACTTGGCTGATTTGTATGTACCTTAGAGCACTATCTGAAGTCAGCAGCGATCACTAGAATAAGAATTAATTCTAGCTTTAAGATATATCTTATTTTCTTTTTAATTCTTTATTGTAAAAGTGTGACTAATTCATTGAACACCTTTATAAGTTGAATTAATAAAAAATCAGAGGTTCAAACTCTGACAAAAGCAAAGTTTATTGTACTGCCATCATTATTTACACTTTTCCTTTGTCTATATAAAATATTCTTCCTCAACAATATTTCAAAGGGTTTACACTTAACTGCAACGAAATCCCCTATACTTTTATTTTTAGTGATAAAGCCCTCGTTTTTCTTTTAAATTTATCTGTGTTTGTATGTTAAGACTTGTTTAGTTAATAAGACAATAGATTATGTTTAATAATTTAACAAGTACTCTCTTAATTAAGTTAATTTCAAGTTCTACATAATTATAAGAAAAAACCATATTCTTGTAATCTATTTACACGACAAAAATTGTGGTTGTCCAACTATAAACTTTTCATATCCACCTTATGAACAAGATTATAATTTTCAATCATATGTGATGTTTCCCTTTCGAATTTCTTAATTTGTGATAATTTCTTTTTCAAGAAAAAAATTCATGTTTACACGAGTATGAGACCAAGAAGATAGGTCCAATTCATTTGAAAGACAAGACCCCATGAAAATGAGCACAAAAAGAAAGTGAATGTCTAAAAAAGAGTTCATTATCTTATACACAATTATGCCACTATCCAAGCACAAAATTGGCATTTTGTAAACATTTAAGAGGACTAGCAACTGTTGATTATAAACAGACCTCTATTGGTTATAAAAATTTCAGACGACCAGCTGCTGTTGGGGGTGAGCAAAAGATGGTGTTCCAGATTCTTTTTCGAAGAAGCTGGGCTGGTTGAGGCAGACTGTAGGTCAAGAATTGAAGCTGTGTGGAGACCAGTCTGCAACTAGGAACCAATGCCTGCACTGTAAAACAAACTTTCAGCAGTAGCACACAACCTCACTGATGAAGCAGAGTGCATGGCAGTTGCTGAGGCTGCTTAAGAAGCATTGTTAATTGAAGAGCTAGTCAAAGAGCTGGGCGTTCAGTAAGATGGAGTTCAATTGTTTTGTCATAGTCAGAGTGTTATTTACTTGGTAAAGAATCAAGATGTATCATGCGAGAACCAAACATATAGATGTGAGTTCCACAAGATTAGAGAGTTGATTGGTTTCGATGACTTAGACCTTCATAAGGTGCACACTTATGAAAATGCAGCAGACATGTTGACAAAGGTTATTATTGCAAACAAGTGCAAGCACTGTTTGAACATGATCAATGTCTCTAGGTGCTAGAAAAGAGACAAACCCCAACTTATTTTGTATCAGGTGGAGTTACTTTCTTATAAGGAGCTATATTCACCAAAGTGAAGATTGTTGATTATATGACTCATATAATATATATATATATATATGTGTGTGTGTGTGAGCGCACACACGTGTATATATATATATTTAACATGTAGATCTAGTTAATAGAGCAGAGAGGATGGACTAATAAGCTCGGACCAGAAGATAAAAGCCCAGAATAGACTGAAAACCCAATATCATAAATCATTAAACGCAAAATTTTTATTAAAATGAAATGGTTACCGTGAGAACTCTGCTTAGAGATGGGTCTCCATCATTGAAGTCCGCGATGGAGAGATGAGTTCAATGATGGGTTTGGAGATCCATCCTGGACTCATTTTTAATATTTTCTTTTTTCTTTTTTTTAATCAATTGATCATCATCGTCCATCTTAGAGATGGACGGTGGAGATCCATATATATTTTTTAATAAATATATTTTTTAAAATTTTCCATTTTTAATGACTTGTAAAATTTAATTTATTTTTTAATTTTTTAGTTTTCTTTTTGAAAATAAAATGATGAGGACATTTTCATCATTATATAAGGGCATTTCAATCTTTAATCCTAATTTATACTATGGACTATCAAATCTAATGGACATGAGCTAACGACAGATGAATAATTTATAATAAAACTAAAAAGTTTACTCTACCTAAATATATTTTAATACTGGATAATTGAATTGTAATTTGCTCAAAAAAAATTTGGCATTTTGTTGAAACTGAGGTACATTTAGTGGGCTTACATGTATTGGCCCAAATGCACTGCTTTTTTTAATTCGCACCGGCAGTTAACCATTTCCTTTCTACAATCCACACGTACACACTATATATTCAAACGATTAATAAACGTAACCATGCATTATTACTCTGTATTAACCTTCAAAAAAATTTCCTGGAAGTTGCTGGCCTGAGCTACACTGGATTTTAGTCTAAGATTCCATGTCACTTGGAAACAAAACAAAATCCTACACATTTGTTTACTCCTCCAGAAACTGCCCCAATTTTCAAGCCTGATCTCTTGTTTCAACATCATCTCCTCTAGCTACTTAATAGCATCAAGTGAACAGTAACACAGGCTGTCACTTTTCTCTCGTGCATGCATACATATCAATACAAGTCTGTGTCACCAACAAACAATATCTTCACAGTTTTGTCTTTTTGAAGATTCCTCATAAGACAAAAAACGTTTAATGACCTTAGCTGTTTTCAAATTAATAATCAATTATATTATCTCCAAGGTCCAAAGTGTACATGTCCGTGCTGTAGGGAGGATACTTCTTTGTACTTTCATTTAAGATATGAGATCTAATTAGGATATATTAGGATTTATACTCTAAGAGCTTATAATTTGTAAACGTTTAAATAAATAATAAATAAATAAAATTTATTTTATTCAAATTAATGTGAATTTATGAAATGTTTGCTTCATACGAATATCATGTAATATCTATGATTACTTATGTAGTCTCAAACTAAGTATGTAAGTATTATATACAAGATGATTTAGTTTGAGATTTATAATCTAAAGAATTCGTAGAAAGCAAACAAAGCTGGGTACTTTGTTTGTGATAAATCTACAGCTGCGGTCCATTTCGTATTTGATACGATAATCTTATCTGGAATTGCTCATATGACATTGTGAAAATTGAGGTACTTATATAATAGAGATTATATAGGACTGGACCACGATAAAATGAATTTCTTATTAATATCCGTTAAACAAAGAAATTCTTATTTATCGACTAAATGATCATATATGGATTGATCTTAATCCTGAGTGTTTAATAGACTCCTATTTGTTGGGCCATGTCTTTTGATTTACATGGGTGGGACTGTTATAGATTTACGATCAATAAACTTCGTACTTTAGAGATGTGATTTAATAAGTTGTTGGGAATATTCTACACAATAGTGGAATCCACTCCTTCTTGTAAGAAATAGATGAATAGTTCCCTTAAGTGTTGATTCAGATCTTGAACAATAAAAGCGCTCAACTTTCTGTTTACGAGTAAATGGAAAGATAAATTCATAAGTTGTTATGAATACATTATTCATTAAAGAATAAATTATACTTAATGAAACAAGATATAATTAGAGAGGTATAACGGATTTTAATAACTTAGCTTTAATTATGAACTACTCGTGGAGGATCGAACCATATGAAATGATTAAATCGATGGACACTGAAAATTTAGATTGTGTAAAACATCTACAGTTTTGAGAGTGCAACCTTAAGTTTTTAGTAGAGTAACTCTAAGGTTAATAATAATAAATTATTAATTAAAGAGTTTAATTAATAATTTCGATATTATTGAAGCTTAAATTGTAGGTCAATTTGGTCCCCTTACTAGCTCACAACCACATAAAGAAACAAATTGAAGAATATAATTAGATTGTTCAATTATAAGTGTACATATAAATTATGGACACGTTCACAAATTATTTAAATAATTTGATTATTTAAATATTGATAATTATTTAATTAATGCTTAATTATTTAATTATTTGTAGAGGTTATGAGTTTAATTATAAATGATGTCATTAAATTAATTATGATTTAGAATAATTTAATTTAATAAAAAATCATTTAATTAATTAATGGAAATAATAATTTTAATTAGAATAAGATTCCATTTAAATTATGTTAAAAGAGTTTTAATTTAATAGAAATTAGATTCCATATTAAATTAAAAGAATAGAATTCTAACCCAATAAGAAATTTGATTCCATATTGGATATGAATTAAGTCTTTTAATTTAAATAGGAATTTGAATTTCTGTTAAATAGGAAGAACCCTAATTTACCAATGTACAAAAAAGAATGTTTTATGATTGGTAATAAGGGTGGTAGAGAGAGAATTTTTGCCTACTTGAACTAAAAATTCCTTTTGATTAAAAATCATCAAATAACTATCTACTTCAAAAGAATTTTAAAAAAGATTGTGCCTACACACAGTTTCTTTTGTGAAAAGTCATAATAAGGAAGATCAGGTGGTAAAGAATCTGCGAATCAAAATGGATCAATTCATTTTTCATGCAAGGTAAGATTCGATCTTATTAATTTAATTATTGAATCGTTATTACTAGTATCGATCGGACATGTTTTGTTTGAAAATTTTTTAAAATCCATGTTTCCGTATTCGAATTAAAATCGATTTTTTCCTTCAAGATAAGCTGTCTTGTCTCTGTTTTCTCTAAGTTTCTCTATAAAACCATGATCGGATACTCAACTTGATTCCTCACAAAAAACTCCTTTAATATGTCATAAAATTCTAGCTTTTCAATCTGTGTTACCAACAAAATGGCACGTCTTAATTTCAGTGCTCTCAGAGACTTACACAACTGCGCAAATGATCTTCTCCACTCACCAGTAATCCAACAAGCCCTTGTCCATCATAGACAAAGACAAGAGAAGTGGGTTAACGAAGTCTCGGAGGCATCTTTGAGAATGTTAGATGTCTGTGGCATAACCAAAGATGTTCTTCTCAACGTCAAACAACATCTCCAAGATCTTCAATCCACATTGCGACGTGTGATCATTGGAGACTCAGGTATATCTACCAAAATTGCGGCTTATAATCGCTATAGAAAGAAGTTGAAGAAAGAGACCTTGAAGTGCTTGCATTCACTGAGAAAGTTCAAGAGCAAATCTATCATTACATCCGATATATCTCCTCTAAACCCTAATTTGATCCTAGTTGTAGATGTGTTAAAACAAGTGAGAGTGACCACCATTTCTATAGTGGAGTCACTCTTGTTACTTATATCTATACCGTGGTTCGGTCAAAAATCGGCAAAAGGGTCATTTACATCAAAGTTCGTGCGCTCGGGAAGCCAAAGTTGTACGATATTTGTGACGAAATGGCACTTCAAAGAACAAAAGAATGGAGGCGGTGGAGACTGCCATTGAAGTTCTTGAAGTTGAGATCGAGTGCATGTCCAGGCGTTTGATTCAAACTAGGGTTTCACTTTTGAATATACTAACCAACTAGGAGGATATTTTATATACATATATATATATATGTACTCTGTGTGTGTGTGTATAGAAACTCTTTTCTCGTTCTGGGGTTGGCAAGTTGTATTGAAAGAGCTAGCTTTCCACAAAATGCACAGTAAATAACATAGATGGTGTCATCACTGATTCTTTTTGTTTTCTTCATAATTTAAGCTTTGTTCTTTTACTTTATTGTTTTCAATTTAGATGTATCAATTCTTGTATTCTTTCATTGATTAAATACTAATTCATTGATCGATCGGCTTATTTTGTTCAAGTTGCTGATTTTAACCTTTAGAGTTTGTTACTTGCAAGGTCAAACAACGATTCTTTTTTTATTTTTTTGAAACTGGTCAAACAACTATTCTGATATCTAGTCTATCATCATTATTTAAATTAGCTTATGGTATAGTTACATCAGTGAGAATCTTCAGTCCATTTAATTTGAAACTTAGCTTGAACTTGATATGTAAAGAATGTTACCTAATTTTTATTTTAATGCTAATTAACTTGGACGATATATGCATCCGATCGTATTGCCAGACCACAGGTACATACACTTTAGCTGGCTCACACATAGTTTCATCTCGAAATCAAGTTTACAACAGTCTATTACTTGATCTTGATCAATATGTTCTTGGATTATCAAGCCGATCGTGTGTGTATGTGCGTATATATATATATATATATATACATATATATATATATGGATTGTTATTAAATCAAACAAAACTTCTTACACCCAATTGAAGTGAATAATTTGATTAAGGCACGTCCTTTGGGTACCTTAAAGCAGAAGTAGGCGGGGCAAAAATGATGTACTATCAATGAGAGAGCACAATGAGTTACCAATGGATCGGTTTGTAAATCATGTGATTGCATTCTCAAGGCTGGCTGGCAGAGAAGTTTCTAATCAAATGCATTTTTAGACCATAAGAACTATTAAATTCAAGACAATATTGATTCTGCAATCGTAAGTCATGACAGATATATATCAATGGTCGCAGTAGAGAGTCATCAATTTTTTTATTTAAAAATTTTGTATTTCTCAAACTATTATAGAGTCCATCAAGCTAAGCATCTAACATGACATCAAGCAATTATTCTATTATTTTGAACAAGAGCTTGTTGCATGCAATATATATCGATATCATACAGCATGATAGACGAGTTTGAAGGGACACAAAGAATTATGGGAATTTTTTAAATGATTAGTGGAAGTACGTAGATCTACCTATTATTGATTGGTCTAATGTTTAGTAGCATTCTTGCTCATTAGTTTGTCGACATAGTAAAAATAAAATTTTGGCAAGTACTGACACAATTATACAGTCTAAATTTTGTTAATTGAAGCATATTGTCATCAATCAATTGGACAATTACAACCCTCGAACAGGTGATCAACAAATTTGTCTCCATTTTCATGAGTCCAATTTAATTTATTTGCTACACTTGAATCCAAATGAGATATCAAGGAATCTTGAATTGGGTTGCAATCAATTGTGTTCTGTCCTCACATGGCATTTAATTTTCTTTTTGCTTCTTCTGATATTTTGTGTTGTCTTTCTCTAATTGTTTCTTGCAACGCTACCACACAGTTTGTATTGCCAGCGATTTCAAATATATTAATTCTCTTTCTTTCTAATTTACTCTTGCCATGCATGGTGTAGTTGAAACGGAGATTATATTTGAGGCGTGAAATGGACCGGGCCAGTTTGTAATTTTAGGTCCAACAGAGTTTAAGGGCCGAATTCGTGTTGGGCTTTCAAGTTTAATTGTTAGGCCCGGCCTGTTTAAAGAAAACTTTAACCCGTTTCACAAATGAATTTAAGTATGATAGTATTTACACCTTACCAAAGTTGTATCAACACAAATTTTGTAATTACACCCCATTTAAGATTTTTTTTTTAAATTTTTTTTTGAAATAACCATTAAAAGGGTGGCAAAAAGGTTATTCCGTACACCTATTTATTTATTTCACCCAATATTTTGTTGATTAAACCTCAAGCCAGGCCCAGCTCATATTTGCAATCTCACAACTTTACAAAACCCACACAAGACTTGCAACGGAAAAAACGTCTAGGATCCTATCGAACCATTTGCAAGTGTTCGAATGGCATATCAATAGTACTACGTTTAACCTCACGATCGACAAGTAGCAGCTTTGTTACAGTGAGAAAGTACATCTATACTCTATACTGCATAGTAGCAGAAGCCAGAATATTGGGTTTTAGTCTTGAATTTCCCTTGGATGAGTAGGCAAATTTTCACACTGAACAACTAATACCAAATCGTCCGCAAACAAAACGTTTCTCTGATTCCATGACTTCCACTATGCAAAAATCAAACATGCTAAAAAACCAGAGACTCAACCCTGACATGGGAATCCCTTCATCGTCCAAATCTCATTCGTCTTAAAAACCCCTATATTGTAGCAAAGCTATAAACATCAAAATGTACATAGGAAACCAAACCAAAATTTCAAGGGGCTGAGCGTTGGGCATGGCCTAAATGTTATTGGTACATAAGAATACAAAGAAATGGTAAAAGATTGCCCTTAGTCTTATGAGACAGAAGGGAATTCACATAGCCATCCAAGCAACGAACATCACAAATATTTCCGCAACTTGCTGTCATATTCAACATATTCAACAGACAAGGATTGAAGACCAAACCTTATTCCTAGTAACTGACAAGGGGGTGATGACAAAACCTTATTCCTGATAACTGAATATTAAAGATACCGTGCAACAGAAAAGGCAACATTTCAATATTAAAGATGAAACAAGATTAACAAGAATGTTACAAAATTTAGTTCAAGCTTCATTTAAATTCAATTTCATGATGACCTAATGAAGGTCAAAGCACAAATGTGCACATATACATACAAACTGAAAACAAGATCCAAGCCCACAAACTAACATGTTAAAATGAAATTTGATGTTTATGGCATCATGCCATCACTATGAGTTTATTGAATAAAAAGGAAGGAACAAGGTTACTCCTGATATAACATTCGTAGTGCGAATCCACCAAAAGAAACCATTTATAGCTTCAACCTGTGGCCTTTCAATGGATGCCTGCAGATGATACAGTATAAACACATTTACTTGATAGCAGCTTACATTCATATACAACGAAAAACTAAGTGAAACCAATGTTACACTAAAGTATTTAACACTCAAATTGTCATCTAGCTCAATTTGGGGCTATGTATTTTAAGGCAGCGCTTGGAGATGCATAATCAGTCACCAAGAAGTCAAAATGAAACTTACTCTCTAATCAAGTGCAAGAAGTCAGCTGGATGAGTGCACAAACGAATAAGTTAATTCCCATTGTAACTTATCAAGAAAGACAACAATTATAACACATTATGCAGTTCCGGTTCTCATATCTACCTATCTTTCTACTGTTGTTTAACCTTTTACTCTTGACATTTACTATTATTTATAGTTTCCAAACCTTAGCATCAAAGGAGTGAGGGAAAAAAAGGGAGCAGAGGATTACGGGGTTGAATCTCACCAATATCACAGAGCCATACACTAGGATCTTCTTTATAGCGTTTTCAAACATTTTACTTTTGTTCACCACATTAATCAAAGACCAAAAGCTTCATTCTCATAATCACCAATCACATAAAAGAATGATTCTACAAATAAACCTACAGTCAGATAGCCCTAATTAGATAGCTCAATAAGAGTATTTGTAATTATTGAAGTTAGTTTTCTCGGTGAATTCTCCAAAATTTATGAAAAAAGGTGAGCTATGAGTAATGGGGGCCGTTTTTCCCACTTAGCTAGGCAAATTAGGATTGAAAGCAAGTTCTTTTTTTTTAGAATTTGATGAGCTCTATGCTGGTAATGTAATTAAGCTCTTGGAGAGGACAAGGCATGGTGTTTTTGAGATGAAGGTAGGGCTGGATAGTGCTTTCTGGTTGGGGAATTGCTTACTAGAAGCAGTTCGAAATGTCAATGATAAGAAATTCTTCCGTTCACGTAGATTCAATATGAATCAACTGTGGATGAACAGATTTGAAAACAACAAAGGAGATTTCTTAAAAGTCTCCTTAGTTGCTGGCAAATCAGGTTTAAAGAGCATATTTATTCCTATGGGACGCAATGCTATGGGGTGGTCTGATTACGCCAAGAGCTCTTAAGCATCTTCCCTTCAGGCGATAGAAGGGGTTCTAAGATGGAGAATTCTGTAAGGGTGAGCAGGTTAAAGGGTGATGCTTCTGAGAGTAAGGGTAGTGAAGATGTAAGCGGAAGGAGAAGGGCGGGAGAAGTAAAGAGGGAAGCAAGTTTTGCTGAATGTCTTGTGTATGGTGAATGGGTAAGAGCAGTGGTCTGTTCACGGATGGATGGGTGGATCGCATGGAGCTCCGTTCAGAAGGCGCTGTCAACTTTTTTAGGTTTCATGGTTCAGTTGAAACCTTTCCAAGGCGACAAAGCAATTTTTTTCTGTCATGATGCACAGGAGGCCGCTAGAGTTGGCCAATTGGGACAGTGTCGGTTACAAGACTCTATTTCTGTTTCATCACAACAATGGAGGCCTGAAGTTAATTCTGTCAAGCAAAGGTTGGCTTTTGGTGGAGGATGGATAGCCATAGAAGGGCTTCCTTTTCATTTATGGAATAGGAATGCACTGGGCAAAATAGCAGAATTCTGCGGGGGTCTTATTCAGGTTGACAAGGACACAAAACTCCTTCTTTCTCTAAATGAAGCAAGGATTAAAGTCGGTAAGATGGAAAATGGTCTTATTCCTGCAGAAATAGGAATTAAGGATGGAGAAAGCACTATTGATATTAGAATCAGACCATTGTCAATAAACCCCGTTCGCACTAGAGACAGGCCCAGTTTTTCTCGTAGTCGGCAGGTGGAAGACGACGCCGGAAGAGGGAATAGGACACGTGGAAGCAGTTGGGGGCTGAATAATTCAAAATTTCAAAAGGGTCCTTCTTTTAGGAAAGCATCAAATCAGACCTGGAGAGTGAAGAGAGACAACAGGGGTAAGGAACCGACAGAGGAGGAGAAAGAAGGGCCTGCTGCTTTCCAAGATGAGTATGATATTCTGAGTGATTTGAAGCAGAAGCAAGAGGGTGATCAGAATATCAAGGGTAATGATGAGATCAATACTGGCGGGACAGATTACAGAGATGTTAAGGAAAATGGGTCTGTCGGGGAGCAGAGACAGTATGAGCAGATGTCTGATGGGAAGAAGGAGCTGAACAGGGAAATGCATGTGGATTGTGGCAGAACTGACAGACTTTTAGAGGTGAATTTAAGTCCGTCAAGCGGGCCTAAGGGATGGATGGACTTGAATAAGCAGGCCCATCACAAAGGAAGAGGGGGAAAACAGTCTAGCGATCCTGGGCCTAAAGGAAGGTTTGGGCTAATGAAATCCAACAAAAACAAAATAAATTAGGTCGGGTCCCCAAAGAGATTCCTATTAAATTGGCCCAATATCTCAGACGGGTGGGTCAAGTCCAAAGTGGGTTCTTTTAACCCAAAACCAATCCACCAGCTCTCTTTCTCTCAACAGTTCTCTGAGTCCTCTAATGACCCGACTCCAGCCCACGGTTCCGACGGAGCTTCTATTCTGAGGACGGGCGGCTTCGATTCCGATGGAGAGACATCAACAGGTGCCGAGCAGTTTCGAGATGAGATTTCGGACAACGACGACAAGGAAACTCATAGCTCTCTCTGCTCGAAATGCTGTAGCTCGAAGTTCCAGAGATCGATGGCAGAAGACGGAGTCGCGAGTCCAGGGATTGAGGCAGAAACACTTTTCGAACCTGTAGAAGGTACAGGTAAGGATTTTGAGCTCAATCAAAACAGTTCTGATGAAGAGATGGACTCCGACAGTGAATCGGAAGAATTTGGAGCAGAAGTGGAGGCTGTTTCACAGAATGGGGCTACCGGGGAAGAAGACTTAAATCTGGCTCTGCTGTTTGATAAGCAGAATATGGATTCACCTAATGGATTCAATTTGAGAGGAGCTGTGGAAAGGGAGAAGGCTGGTACCTTTTTTCAGTATGAAAGGAGGAAGAAGGCAGCAGTGTACAACGCTATCGAAATAAATTCAAGCTTTCAGACGTCGAGGGGTAAAGAAGGAATGGGTATTTTAAAATCAGAGGATGGTGAAGTGAGTATGTCGTTATTGAAAAAGATGAACCTAACTCTCTCTCATACTGGTAAGGCAAATCAGAGCAGTTCTGTCAAAGAGCCATGTGTGAATACGAAAGGAGTTAGGGAAAGGCGGAATCTTCAGTGGACTTTGAACTACGAGAAAGGAGGAGACAATGGTGGGAAGGGATCAAGTGTTTTTTCATGAAGATTGTAAGCTGGAATGTTCGGGGGTTGGGGTGTTGGAGGAAGAGGAAGATGATTAAGGAGGTATTGAGGAAGGTCAACCCGGATGTGGTTATTTTAATTGAGTCTAAAAAACAAGTAGTGGATCACAATATTATCAAGAGTGTGTGGGGAGCAAGATTTAAGCAGTGGGTTTTTCTACCTTCTGAAGGAAATTAGGGTGGAATTGTGGTAATTTGAAACTCTAAATCTGTAAAGGTTCTAGGTTCTGTGATGGGAGAATTCTCTATCTCCGTGAATATTTTAGGTGACGATGGGAGAGATTGGTGGCTTTCCGGGGTGTACGGTCCGAACAAGAAAAGAGAGAGGGGGGCTTTTTGGGAGGAACTGGCCGGTTTATTTGGTCTTTGCTCCCCAAGATGGTGCATTGGCGGAGATTTTAATGTTGTTAGATTTCCCTTAGAAAAGTCTACGGAAGGAAGAAAAACTAGAAGCATGAAAGATTTTAATTGTTTTATTCGCGAAACTAAGTTGGTTGATCCTGTTTTAAATCACTCCGAATACACTTGGTCTAATTTTAGACAAAATGTGGTGTGTTGTAGACTTGACAGGTTTCTTTTTTCAAATGAATGGGGAGAGATGGTAGGGGGAAAGTTTGGGCAAACGGCGTTAGTGAGAACAATTTCATATCACTGTCCTATTCTGTTGGATTCTTCTTATAAGAAATGGGGTCTCATACCTTTCAAGTTTGAAAATGTTTGGCTGAATCATCGTTTTTTTTGCTAAAAATATGTCGGAATGGTGGAACGAAAAAGACTTTCAAGGGTGGAAGGGATACAGGTTTATGAAAAAGCTGGATTGGGTCAAAATGAAACTAAAAGCTTGGAATAAGGAAGTTTTTGGAGACATTTTCAAGGAGAAGAATGAGATTGAGTCTAAAATCATCGAGTTGGACAGAAATGAAGCTGAAGGTTTGCTCACTGATTGCTCAAGAGCGGAAAGAAATCGATTGAAGTTGAAGTTTGAGCAGGTGGTGACAAAAGAAGAAATGTTATGGAGACAAAAGGTTAAAGTTAAATGGATTAAGGAAGGAAATTGCAATTCAAAATTTTTTCACAAGGTGGTTAATGGGAGAATGAGGAGGAATTATATTGACAAAATCGAGCGAAGTGACGGGTCCATAATTGAAAATGAAGGAGATATCGAGAATGAAATTATTTGCTTCTTTCAGAAGTTGTATTCTAAAGAAGAGGTGGAAAGACCAACTATTCATGGGTTAGATTGGGATAGCATTAGTAGAGATAAAGCTCAGTGGTTGGAAAGACCTTTTGAAGAAGAAGAAATTAAGAGGGCTGTGGCGGATTGCAGCAAAGAAAAGGCTCCGGGCCCGGACGGTTTTAATTTTGAGTTTTTCCATGCCTGTTGGGAAATCATTAAAGATGATTTGATGGATATTTTCTTAGAATTTTTTGAGAATGGGATAGTTAATAGAATCACCAATGCAACATATATATGCCTCATTCCAAAAAAGTCCAACTCTCTGAAGATTGGAGATTTTAGACCAATTAGCTTGGTTTCTAGCCTATACAAAATTGTGGCTAAAGTTCTTTCCCTCAGATTGAAAGAAGTGTTGGAGACTACTATTTCATGTTGTTAGTCTGCTTTTGTTAAAGGTAGACAAATTTGGATGCCGCTTTGGTGGCTAACGAGGTGGTGGAAGAATATAGAATGAAGAAAAGAGAAGGTCTTGTTTTCAAGATTGACTTTGAAAAAGCATATGATCACGTTGATTGGGAGTTCCTGGATTTTGTTTTGGAAGCAAAAGGTTTTGGGTCAAGATGGAGAAGTTGGATTCTGGGGTGCTTACAGTCTGCAAACTTTTCGATCATGATAAATAGAAAACCTAGGGGAAAATTTGATGCTTCTAGAGGCCTTAGGCAAGGTGACCCTCTTTCCCCTTTTCTGTTTGTTCTGGTGGCTGATGGCTTGGGTAGGCTGATCGATCGAACAAAGGAATGTCAGATAGTGGAAGGTTTTAGTGTTGGTAAGGAGAATGTTGTAGTATCTCATCTGCAATTTGCTGATGATACCGTTTTCTTCTCTTCGGGTGATACAGAGAAGTTTGCTTCTTTGGTAGCGGTGATTCGGTTGTTTTGTTGGGTTTCTGGGCTAAAGGTAAATTTGGCGAAGAGTGTCTTGGCAGGTATTAATTGTGATGAGAAGAAAGTAGTTGATTTGGCCAAAGCTTTTGGATGTGAGGTTGGGAGGTGGCCTTTGAGATATTTAGGTTTACCATTGGAAGGTAATCCGAGATCGGTCGAGTTTTGGGCACCGGTAGTGCAGAAAGTTGAGAGAAGATTGGAGGGATGGAAAAATGCTTTCTTATCTAGAGGTGGCCGGATGGTTTTGATTCAATCTGTGTTGCATAGCATTCCCACTTATTTTCTCTCCTTATTTAGAATCCCTATAGGAGTGGCAAAAAGAATTGAGAAAATTATGAGGGATTTTTTGTGGGATGGTTATGGTGAAGGAAAGAAGACTCATTTAGTAAGTTGGGACGTTGTTTTGAGATCTCGACACGAAGGCGGGTTAGGATTGGGGAATATTGTAAAGAAGAATATGGCGTTACTCGGTAAATGGTTGTGGAGGTTTCCGTTGGAACCTAATTCTCTGTGGCATGAGGTGATTAAAAATAAGTATAGCGTCCAAGGAAATAGTTGAGAGTCTAACTTAATTCTTAAAGGCTTCAGTCGATGTCCTTGGAAAGCTATCATGCAGGGTCTCCATGATTTCTCGAGTAATATAAGATTGGTGGTTGGAAATGGTGCTCGAATAAGGTTTTGGGAGGATGGTTGGCTGGATGCTCAGCCTCTTAGCTTGAAGTTTCCAAGATTGTATAAGCTCGCTTATTCTCATAATGTTTCAGTTTCTAGCAGATCGGATTGCTCTTTTATTTAAGGAGGGTGGTGTTTTGATTTCAGAAGGAACCTAAATGATAGGGAAATTGAGGAATTCTCTTCCCTTACATCTTTGTTAGAGGGTGTGTCTTTCAACCACGGTGCGGACGACAGTAGGAGATGGGTGTTAAATTCAACAGGCAATTTTTCGTGCAAGTCCTTTCTTGATAAGTTGGTCCAAAACGATTCTTTTCCTAGATTCGATTATGCTAACCTTATTTGGAAATCAAAAGCCCCGAATAAGGTCAAAATTTTGGTCTGGCTTATGGTTCATGGGAAACTAAATACTTGTGATGTTGTTCAAAAAAGATTTCCGAGTATTTGTTTTTCTCCCTCTCGATGTATCATGTGCAAGAATTGGGGGGAAAGCTTGGATCATCTCTTTCTTCAATGCTCGGTAACTAGAGTGTTATGGAACAAGCTGATATCTTTATTTGGTTTGAAGTGGGCTGCTCCTAAATCATTATGCTCTCTCTTAAGGGAAGATTTCAAAGCCTCAGGAGAAGGAAAGAAAGCTAGTATTCTTTGGTATTGTGGAGTGTTCGCCATTTTTTGGGTTATTTGGGAGGAGAGAAACAAAAGAATTTTTGAGGAGCGCGAAGAGGAAGAGAATTATCTAGGGGATAAAATGTATTATTTAGCTTCTCTTTGGGCATCTTCAAGTTTAGAATTTAAAGATTTTTCGTTATTCCTTCTCATATTAGATTGGAAGGCAGCTATTTGTTAATTGTTTTTTCTTCCAATCTTGTTTTTAGTTTTAGTTTTGGTTGTATACTTGGTGGATCTCTAGTTCACTATTGTAATCTTTTCTTCTTTTTAATAAAGTTTCGTTTCCTATCAAAAAAGATAGCTCAATAAGAGTTGATATTATAATTAATCTTTTAAATAACATTACACTCTTGAGTATCAAAAAGAAAAACCAGTAAGAGCTCCTAACATGGTCATAGCATCTAAACACACTTCACCTAATCAACAAGCTCATATACGAAGCTAGCTAAATAATTCTTAAAACCAATGATTCAAATCGAAAAACATGATAGAACTACCTAATGATCATGCCCGTGACCATGGTCATCATGACCCTCCCAAGGATGTCGCCAACCCTGAAAAAACAAGACAAAAGTGAAAAAACCATTTCTAGTCTCAATGAAAAGATCGAAAGATGACTGTCCATTACCAAAACTACAGGACCGTCTTGCTTAGCCCTGTAAAGAACCCAAAACCTGAAACATCAAATGCCAAAACAAAAACCTCAATCAGACCCAAAAACTGTGCAATTATCATGTTCACAAATATCCAATCACCAGAACCACTCACAGCAATAAAAATTCCCCATTTCTATCACATCGAATCCCCAACAGAAACATATAACTTTATCGTGTTCTTTGAAAAAATAATAATCAATCCAAATTAAAGCTCTATCAGCTTTATTGCCATCAATAGACCTATATACATACATATAAAATTACAAACCACGAAAAAATGAAATCTTTAGCTAATCAACATTTAAAAAAGGAAGCAAAAACACAAATCCATGCCAATCATTCAATCAAAATCAATGATTTCTATCAGCAAATAAACAAATTGCAATCTTAAAAATCAAAATTAGGGATTTTTTTTTTTGATGAAATAAAAAAGAGATACCACATGACGGCGCACAGGCCCTTGCCGGTGATGGTGTGCCACCGCTTTGGCTGGTGCAATGTCATTCCTTTGTACGTGACGCCCTCTCCATGGTGCCCTCCTCCCATCGTCGTCGTCTCTCTCTGCGAATCCCTGAATCGAATTGACAAGTGAAAATGGTCTGAGACTCTCAATCTAGGACTGCTTTTGTGTGCTTGGTTTTACTGATACAGTGGAGTGATGTTGTGGGCCGTCGGATGTGAATATTTTGACCTCTTTGAAACTGGGTCCGTTGGATCTGAATACTCCGATCTGCTGCACTAGATCTCGGCAGCTTGGGCGGCATTGGGTTGTGGGCTTGGCTTAGACATTTGTTCGGGCCAATTTTTCATGCTAACTATTATGATAGTTCATTTTCCTTTTTATAAAAAATAAATTATATAGATAACCACAAATTATCCAATTCTTTTAGACATTCCTCTAATATTATACCCCTTGAACTTTCTTGATAGGGATAATCCCAATTTTCCCCTTGTAGTTTGATGAAATAGCCAAAATCTCCCATTGCTTTAAAAAATCGCTAATATCCCTCATTTTGATTTACAAAATGGATAAAAAACCCCTTGTAGTTTATTAAAATATCCAAAAAATCTCTTACCGTCAATTTGGACGTTAAAAGTCAACAGTTGACCGTTAAAATGGAAGGGCAAAATTGTCCAAGTGAAATAAAATATAAAAATATAAATATTTAATAAAATAATAATTTCATATTAAAAAAATTGAAAAACATCTTCACCATCCATCTTAAAGATGGACGGTGGAGATAAAAAATATTTAAAAAAGTTTAAGATTTTTTAAAATTTTAAACTTCTCACTCTCTCTCTCCCTCTCTTTCTTCTTTTTCTTCTTCTTCCTTTCTCTCTTTCTCTCTCTCTCTCTCTTCTTCTTCTTCTTCTTCTCTCTCGGCAGTACCTTCGGAAACCCATTCCGACGGAAACCCAACTCTCTGGGTTTCCGACGCTGAAACCCAGATCGAAGTTGGGTTTCCGCGGAAACCCAGATCGGATCTGGGTTTTCGACGCGAAAACCCAAATCTGATTGGAAACCCAGATCGGTTTTCGGCGCCGAAAATGGTTGATGATGTTGTTTGTGTTGTTGCTGTTGCATTTGATGATGGATTGATTGAGTAAAGATGAGGGAATGTGCCTGGGTTGGTGTATTGGTTGAGCAGAGATGAGAGAATGTGTCTGGGTTGGATGATGATGGATGGTGATAGTGTTCTGGATGGGCACAGTGTTGAGGGACAGTTTGGTCTTTTCACTTACTATTATAATTAGAAACCAACTTTCATTAACAGAGTTAACAGAAGGGGTAAAATAGGATTTTCAGAAACTATAGGGGGGTAATTAGCGATTACGTTAAACTACAGGGGGAAACTAGGATTATCCTTTCTTGATATTATAAGCACGTATTACAATAGTTGAAACCTCTGATATCAAAACGTTTAAGAAACAGCTCGAAACGTAATACTATCTAACTCTATTTCCATTAGACGAGAGAGAGAGAGAAACCATACTAAAGTGGGAAAATCATTCTCTTACTGGAGTGACTTAAGCGTAATTTGTCTACATAGATGGGTCAAATTGAAATTATTTATATTGTGGATATTACTATTTGAAGCGTAACCTCATTTTGTAAGAAAATGCTGGATGTGCTTAATCACCGTGTCAAATAACTTGTGAGTTATATCTCTTAAACTTATATTTTAAGATTATTTAATCATATACTCTAACAATCCATTTTTCATAACTTTTTATTAGATCTCTTTCTATTTGTTCATTTTTTGATATTTGAGTTGAACAACTAAACACCCTTTTCTTTCTTTCCTTTTTAAAGAAACTCAACATCATTTTTCTAACGATAGAGATATGTCAAAATAAATAAATAAATAAAATATGTTTTTAAATAATACTTTAGTTAACTTATATCCCTCATTCTTGATTAATTATCAATTTTCCTTCTAAGATTCTTATCGACAATAAAAAACTTCCATTGGACACTTAATTGGTAAGTCATGTTGATATTGATGTGACCTTATAATAATAATATGACATGCGATATTGTTCTTTCATAAAAAATTAATATCGATCCCTTTCCTAATTTATAAGAAAATTTTTATTTAAAAAACTATGACACGTGTCATACCGTTATTAAAAGAGAATATCAACATTAATTTTTTATGAAAGAGAAATAACACGTGTCATAGTACTATTAAAAAGTCACACCAATATTAGTATGATATGCTAACTAAACGTCTCATGGAAGATTTTCTCTATGGATAAAACTGAGTCAAGATGTGAATAAAATAAGATTTCTTATTTAATATTTATCGTCACATTTATTTTTGATGAGTCGTATCACATTATTAATAATATACGTGATTTCTTTGTTTGAATGAGTTCAAAATGTCATTATGTTTTTTTAATTCATTTTCGTTTTTTTTTTTTGAAGTAATTGTTTGGATTAATAATTTTTTTGAAGTCATCTTCACTTGTAATTGTTTTCTCCACTCTGTTACGTTCTCCTCTTTTATTAATAGATTTCTGTTAAATCATTTTTCCATCGGTCTAATTAACTTTTGTAATATTTTTTAAAAATTACTTTTGCAATTATTAAATCCCAAAGGCCACAACTAGTGACCTAAGATATTTTGAGGCTAATTATGCTTTTATTATTTTAGGGAAAAAATGAAAATAATATGGATTGTGGCCATTCTGCTTTTAAGAAAATAGAGATCACGAGAAAATCGTTTTACTTTCACTGGTGGTGGCCATTGGACAAATTCCATTATAATAAAAAAATAACCGGCGAAAATACGAGTCACCCATCACTTGATTTTTACTAATGTCTTCGATTTCTATCCAAAAACATCATTTTTGCGCTCCAAAATAATCGAAAATGACAACTCAACTCAAGAAGATGAGAAAATCTTTCTTTCAATCATCCTCATCAACGGTTTCTTTTGCCACCGTCCAATCAAAATATCTCATACAATACTTGTATAAAATATAATTGTTAGTAAAAAATCATTTAAAATATTTTAATCCATGATGCACATCACTAATTATTTAAGTGAATATGTATATATATATATATATATATATACAGTTTTCACTCATAATAATAGTGTGAGTTTTGTCATGGATGTATGTAGCATATCTAGAAAATTTATATGTTTTATTATGTGAGGTGGGTATATCCTACTATTATAAATTAGATTTCTAAATTGAACCACATGTAATATAAATTTATTTTAAAGTTAACATGGAAGAGATTAAAGTATTATTGAAATTTATCAAGATCAAATACTATTTATATAATCTAAATATTGAGACAATAGTTTATGAGATTGTTCTACGGTTGATATGATGCGACGGATCAATGAAATAATATTTTTCAATTACTCTCACTTTTTTCATTGATCCTTTATTTTTCTCACTTTTTTTATTAGTTTGTTGCATTACATTAGTTGTAAGATAAGCCTATGAATTTTTTTTTATTTATAAATATTCATACTAGAGACATTAATTCTCATAGCAAGAGAAAAGGTTTAATTGAACAAACTTTAAAGGGTGGGGTTATTACCACCCGTATAAATGATTTATATATACATTTTTTTTAAAAATATTTATATGATAAAATTATTCCCGGATAAAATTATAAAGAATGACAAATGTAAATTAATAGTGATTTTTTTTTTTTGCTTTTACATATTGAAATAATGTTCCTTTTCCTTTCTTAGCTAAAAATAAAATAAACAAAATTTCATAAAT
Organism: Nephelium lappaceum; assembly: GCA_021234005.1. Lineage (NCBI taxonomy): Eukaryota > Viridiplantae > Streptophyta > Magnoliopsida > Sapindales > Sapindaceae > Nephelium > Nephelium lappaceum. Next base: position 44,955 of record CM038008.1, read on the forward strand.
ATTTGTTTCTAAAAAGAAAAAATCATAAATGTTTATAAAAAAAAGATCTATAAATAAATTTATTGATCTTTACATATACCAAATATCTCTATTAATCTTTTTAAATGCAACATGCCGTTTCTTCTAAATTTTTATATGTTATTTATTTAAAAAATAAAAGTTGATTTAAATACAAAATAAAGTATTATTTTAAATAAAGTCTTATTATATATATATATATATATATATATATATGATTTTCTTCAAAAGAGGTCGGGAATCTGGTGAATCAAACATTAATAAACAGAGAGAGACAAATAACTATGGAATCCACGGACCAGAGTTTCAAGTTCCAAAAGATCAAACGGCTACGATTTTCCCTTGAATGATCAAATGACTATTGGACACAGTGTGTATACAACGAACCAGCCCGCCGCCGACCATCATATACAGTCAAAGCTTTGACCTTTTTCCAGTCCCAGGTCACAAAAAGGCACCGTTGAGTGTTTGTTTACTATAAAACACACATGCATCTTCCAATCAAAAACACATCAACCAGACAGATTCATTGATTCACAAAAGGAGAAAAAAAAAAAAAAAACAAAACTATACCTGATCAAAAATGGCAGAAGTGAGTAACTCAACTACTGATCCACGAAGCGGGTTCTGCAAATCGAACTCAATCTTCTACAGCAAACGCAGCCCTGTCCCACTCCCGCCAAATCAGTACCTGGACGTGACCACATTTATCTCTTCTCGGGCCCACCACGGCAAGACGGCCTTCATCGACGCCGCCACCGGCCACCAGCTCACCTTCGACGAGCTCTGGCGGGCGGTGGATTCGGTGGCCGGGCGTCTCTCCAGCATGGGCATCAAAAAAGGCGATGTCATCCTCCTTCTATCCCCCAACTCCATCTTCTTCCCCATTGTCTGCCTCGCCGTCATGTCTCTCGGCGCCATCATCACCACCACCAACCCTCTCAACACCCCACGAGAAATCGCCAAGCAAATCGCCGATTCAAAACCCGTCATCGCCTTCACCATCCCCGAGCTCGTCCCCAAAATCGCAGACTCGAACCTCCCCATCGTGCTCCTCGACGATTCTGTGATCCCAAAAGCCAGAATCATTGACACTATACAGAAAATGATGACACAACCTACAAGAAAGAGTCGAGTCAGGGAGAGAGTCAACCAGGACGACACAGCGACTCTCCTTTACTCGTCAGGCACCACAGGAATCAGCAAAGGCGTGGTGTCCTCTCACCGCAACTTGATAGCGATGGTGCAGACCATCGTTGGCCGTTTCAAGCTAGATGAAGGAGAGCAGACATTTATATGCACCGTCCCGATGTTCCACATATACGGTCTCGCAGCCTTCGCGATGGGGCTGCTCGCGTCAGGCTCGACGATCGTGGTTCTCTCGAAATTCGACTTGCACGAGATGCTCTCGTCCATCTCCAAGTACAAGGCCACGTATCTGCCTCTCGTGCCACCGATACTCGTCGCGCTGATCAACGGCGCCGATCAGATACGTTCGAAGTACGACCTCAGTTCGCTGCAGTCGGTTCTCTCAGGTGGGGCCCCACTAAGCAAGGAAGTGATAGAGGGGTTCTCGCAAAAATATCCGACGGTGAGTATTCTTCAAGGGTATGGTTTGACTGAGTCAACGGGGATCGGGGCGTCGACGGACTCGTTGGATGAGAGTAGGAGATATGGGACGGCGGGGATGTTGTCACCGAGCATGGAGGCCAAGATTGTGGACCCGGATAGTGGTGAGGCCTTGTCCGTGAATCGGACCGGTGAGCTTTGGCTCAAAGGTCCCTCAATCATGAAAGGTATAGTGACCTGTCTCTGTCTCCCACTACGTGTTTTTTGTGTTTTTACTTTTGTCGTTTCTGTTTTAGTGGTTAGATCTGAAGTGGAACTGCAATACTCTACAATCGTACAACATAAAGTAATCAACGATAATATCAGTTCTAATGCAATGTTTAATTTCTGACGAATTCCAAATTTTGGATAATTAGTTTTGTATCGTTAAATAACATAAAGTAATTGACGATGAAATTAGTTCTGTATTAGTCATTAATTTCGGTAGATTGTAAATTCTGAATAATTAGTTTAGGATGTGGTTAGATAATATAAAGTAATTGACCATTAGTACTTAATTTCAATAGATTCCGAATTCTGAATAATTAGTGTGGTATGGTTAGTCAACATAAAGTAATTGGGGATGGTAATGCTTAATTTTGATAGATTTTGAGTTTTCGATAATTAGTTTGGTAAGGTTAGAAAAGATGTCGCTGCATTAATATAATTGACTTTAGCTGTTATGTATCTAGGTGACAAAAGTGCGAACTTTTTTGCTTGTTAGTCGATGAATTGTAACTTGTTGGATGATTTGTGCTTGACTATCATGATACAACTTAACAGATAAATGCTAGCGAATCTCCAGACAGAACACCAAGAATCTTAATGTGTATGATATTCCATTTTTGGAGACTTTTCATGCAAATGTGCTTGCAATGTTGATTATTATGTTATTGCAGGTTATTTTAGTAATCCAGAAGCTACTACGTCTACTCTTGATTCTGAGGGATGGTTAAGAACGGGTGATCTCTGCTACATTGATGAAGATGGCTTCATTTTTGTCGTCGATCGATTGAAGGAGCTGATTAAATACAAGGGATATCAGGTGATTGAAACATTAATCAATTTTTTAATTCTTTTAATATTTCCTCTAAGAAAAGTGCCATTATGAATTTTAGCTTAATGAAAATTGCCTTCATGAATTTTACTCTCAATGTGGCAGGTTCCTCCCGCTGAGCTCGAAGCTTTGTTACTTACACATCCTGAAATTTCTGATGTCGCAGTCATCCCGTAAGTCTTCCTTTCCATTGATCCACGCAGGGCTTTGAAATCTAATTTTTTTTGAGGGACAAATTCACATTTATTTGCAAATTTTTAAATTAGGGAGGCTGATAAGTTTAGATATATGGTATCACAGATTTCCTGATAGGGAGGTTGGGCAATATCCAATGGCATATGTGGTAAGAAAACCTGGAAGTGCCTTATCAGAGAGTGCTGTCATAGATTTTGCAGCGAAACAGGTGAGCCTGAAGTACATTAACCACCAACAACACAATGTCATTTTTTAATTCAACTCTACCATTTTGAACTTCTGTTTATTAACAAGCACTCGTATTATGCAGGTTGCCCCATACAAGAGAGTGCGAAAAGTGGCATTTATAGCAACTATACCCAAGAATCCATCCGGCAAGATTCTCAGGAAGGATCTCATCAAGCTTGCAACCTCCAAACTTTGAATAATTCTAGCTTTGGCTAGAGTATGTATATGAAGAAAAGGCAGCGATTGTAATGTTACTATGTCAAAATCATGTCCTCCATAACCATTACAATTGATGTAATTATGTAACGAATAACTTAGCTAGTTTACTTGCCTAGAGTCTTGTTTGGCTGTTTTTTTTTTTTAATCAATGGTTTTAATGTGAAACAGAGAACCCAATGTGCATGATGCATTCTGTTGCAGATTAAAAGTAGGTTCTCTGGTTACCACTTTTGGGTTTATTAATAGTTGATTTACAGGAGAAATTATGTTCAAATGCTTGTGATTTCAAAACAGATGCCCCGATATTATCAATAACGAGCAATACAAAAACCACTTAAAAACTGTCAAGGTTGTTTGGGGGATTCAAAATCTTATTACTTTGTTGCATAGAAATTAATGTCGAATTAAATTTATAGAAATATTTGTATAATGATATTTTGACATGCTTATATCTTCAGAATTTTAAAAATTTTATCGATATTTAGTTTCTTAATTTGTTGTGGAAAATTATTGGTGGCCCGTCCAGTGAAGTCAGACCACTAAGGTCAAGATGTCACTGCTTGTTAGTTTTACAGGCTTTGGTCCTCATTTGCTGGCTGCCAATCCAATTTTGATTGGACTGGACGATGAAATCAACCTGAAAATGGCAGCCATGTCTACAGACTCCAAATCCAGTTGTGGGTTCGATTTTAACAGTGAACTTTGGTCTTTTTAAGTTGACACGGTTATTAAATTTTGGGTTTTTTTTTTAATGTATATGTTTGCTCTTCTAATAGGTGACCGCTACCAAGCGCCGACTTAGCACACGTCCTCTTGCAAATGAGCTCCACAATACGTTGTCACTTGTCAGTCAGTCTTAGGGTGCTCTTATTTATGCATCGCTGGATTTACTTGCAGAAATAGATCATACTTTCAACAGTGCATTCTACATATGATCGAGTCCAAAAAAATTTGAAGGCACCAAGAGTCACAAAGATAGTAGTTAGTGCCTTTAGGTAACAAATACGAGTCTTTCAAATATTTTGTGTAAATATATAGCCGTTGAAGATTGTTATCTTATTTTCATTCCGTTGGGGAATACATTTGTTAGATTTGTGGAGGTTATTGTTACAGCTTTTATGATATTAATTATTCTAGTTTTGAACACAACTAGAAAAGACCGGCTCGCATTGAAAGCTGGATTGCTTATGTTAATGTTGTGCCCAAAAATGGTATCTGGACGGTAAGTCCATTAAAACCTAAAAGATCAACAAATCTAGAAACCCAAAGATAAAAATTAGGTAATATGAACCCCATTACCTAATGACCCATTTGCGAATGTCACGTTAGCAAAAGTGTGTAGCATATCAAATACTGTTAAGGCAGTAAAGCGGCCCGAGTCAGTAAGCTCGCATCAGAAGCGACTCGAAATTACAGTGATATATAGTAGCTCGTAAAACATGATCAACTTGCAATTTTTCTTAACTAGCACAGAGTTCTAGAAATGGAAACATTATCATTTCACACAGAAGATTACTTAAAATAGAAATTTGTCAAAATTGCATTTTGATTCGAATATAAACATATTAATTGTAGTTTGATTTGAATATAAAATACTAAATGTAATATCATATAAATTAGAAAAAAAGATGTTAACTTTTTCTATAATCTACCAACATTATTGTATGTAAATAAGGAACCCTAATATCATGTACAAACGACATGCTTATAAGCTCATACACAATCAATAACAAAAAGTCATGGAAACCCTTAGCAGAAACTCCACTAAGCACAGCATTCCCTTTCATACACAATCAACAACAAGAAGTCATGTAAACCCTAACAGAAACTCCGCTGACCACAACATTCCCTTTCAATAATAAAATAACTGTATATGTAGACATTATTTACAAGGTCATACCACATTAAAAATTCTCGTCTCTTTGATTATTTTCTTTTGTATAATTATTGTTTATTCATTCTTGTCATTATTACCTCTATATCATTTTCATTCAATCCCTCACAATTCACTTAATTCATCATATTTATATTAATTTAGATATTAACCGATTTTTTACATTAACAATAAACGTCCATGTAAACAAAGTATGCAACGGTCATACCTTGGCTCAAAGCCTAAGAAAGCAAGGCAATCATCTAAAGCCTCACTTAAAAAAAATATATAAAACAAACAAGTTCTTTTTTTTTTTTTTTTTTTTCAAAAAAAGGCTTCACTTTACTAGGCTTTAATAAGGCCTATTATTTTCTAAAAAAAAAGTATATTCCTTTTTAATTAGTAATAAAAATTATTTTTTAATTAATTGAAATAACTTAACTTTAAATATTTAGAGAAAGAAAAAATAATGTAAGAATAAAGCATATTTTTAGTTCGTATTTTATTACTGTTGTATATAATAAGAAAAAGCTAGAATATTAAATTAAAATAACTATTTTATTATGAGAATTAATTTCTTAATATTATTTTAAAAAATTATAATTTAACAAAATACATAATCTTACTTCACAAGATGTTGAGCCAGCCAACATGGTAGGGTTGTGTTTATTATTATTATTATTATTATTTATTATCATCTAACATAGGGTTGCGTATAATTTGATGGCAAAATTAATTCTTTCGGGCGATGCCGTCTGACCTCTAACAAACTTTATTATTATTATCATTATTATTGAGAAAAGTAAACCATTTTTAAGATTTACAAGTTTAGATATATATGATTGCCTAGAGCCTTAAGACTCATAGGGCTGCCTAAAGCCCTCAGACTCATATATATATATATATGTATATATAGGGGGAAACTTCATTTTAAACTTCAAAATTTCGGAAAGTATCAAGTTTGTAAAATTCTTTTGAAATAATTTTTTTCATTCATAATTTTTTTCAAAACTCTTCAAAAACATCCAAATAATGAGCCAATTAACAGTTAACAATGATTTTAAATAATTTTTAATAACTTAAATTTAAAGATATTTTAGATTATTTAACTTATAAAGTCATTTTTTTTTATTAAGATAATCTGATAATTTAAGTGAAACTAATAATCATCAATGGTAAAAATATTTTGAAAAAACTTCATTTTAGTCATTAAGGTTTCAAAAAATATCAAAATTTTTAACATATTTTGAAAATTGCTATTTTCACCCCTAATTTTTTCAAAACTCTTCAAAAAAATTCAAACCGTTAGTCAATTGATAGTCAAACTAAACAAAAAATGAAAAAGATTCAATTACTTCTCATAACTTAAAATGACTGTTTTACCCTTAATAAAATTAAAATATTATATATTATTTGACTAATGAAAAACTGACACACACATATATATATAAATGATTATTTATATTTTCAAAAAATTCTTATTACTGTTTTTGTTTAAATTAAACAATAATTTAATAAAAAAAATTTCAGGAAAAAAAATCTAATCATTGTTTCCATTCAACCATTAAAAATATTAAGTTAAAAAATAAAACAAGTATTTTAAAAATATATATATAATTATAATTCATATGAGTTCTTTAATTTATAAAATTTATCATATAAAGAGAGTAAAAAATTTTCTACATATATTGTTAAATATACATTCAAACTCCTATTACGGATATGAAAGGAAAGTATACTAATTATTTAAACTATAAATGGATGTGTAATTCACACCTGGTTAAACATATTTTTATTTTTAAAATTTAATCAGATAGCCTCTATTATTTTAACGAGTAAACCTCATAAAATAACACTAAAACACTGATGAATTTATACATTAGTACTAAAGATTGTAAATAAATTCCCAACATTTATTAAATTATGAACGAAATATGCAAGAAACCTAAAAGATTGAAAACTTAAAGAAAAATTAGTCAATAGTTTATGTAAATATGATATAATTTACGATAAAAAAAGTAGTTTGTGATAATTAATGATAATTGTTTATAAATTAAAAAAAAAAAATTTGTTTATAGTTCATAATAGGTTATAAAAATTTTCAAAGGCAAAACATTTCATGTTTAAAGATTTGTTTAGTTGATAAGTATTTATCTCATTTATTTTTACAATTCAGGTTCAAATACCAACAAACCTACATGTTCATTATTTTCATTTTCTATATTAAAAAAAATGTACTGTTCATTATTAAAAAAAAAAGGAAAAGAAAAAGATGAGCAACAGCACTTGTGTAAGTGAAGATCGAACCCGGGACCGCGCTAACATAAGAATGCAAAACAAACACACGTTGCCATCTAACCAAGAGAGACTTGGCGGTCGTATTTACTTCGAAAATATATATATTAATTTAATTTTATATATATAAAAATATCTTCATAAAATTTCAAGGGAGACACGTGCCCCTCCTAACCCTATACTAGGTCCGTCTGCCCCTGCTTATTCGAATAAGATTAAAATTCCAATAATCTTCTGTTTGAAGTAATTCTCTCCTTAATATAGGGCTTTTCCTTTTTCTGGAATTTTGCATTGTTAAGAAACATATGGGATCCTGTGTTTCGAGATGCAATGCTCTTGAGACCTCAAGCTCCCTATATGCAAGCTGGTTAACTCGAACTGTTTTTGATGTCTTATCGAAATTTGATATTTTTACTGATGTGATATATATTGATATGTTATAATCTGTTGGACTTCATAATGTGTTACTTCCCGTTTGGACCTTTGAGCTTACTAGTTTTTTGAGTCTCATTTGACTTGGTAGCCCAAGTTTTATTTTTGGGTACAATAAAAATCATATTAATTTTTTAATATACATACAAGAAACTGACTTTTTTTTAGAAAATAAATAATAGATTGATGTAAATATCTTCAATTCTTGACGTTCGTGTTGTCAATAATGAATTATTGATTCAGAATAAAATCAATACTGCATTACATTATTATAAAGCATCCAATATTGATTCACAATAAAAAACGATCGCATTATTATAAACGGAGGCAGTTGGAATCAAAGATCAGAAGATGGCCGCAGATCCATAGAGAAGGCTGTGCAAATTGAAGAAGACGTTCAGGACTCAACTCAAGAAGCACAAAATACGATAAAGTTATTTTTTGTTTTTGAAATGATAAAGTCAATTTTTTGAATTAGAATTATATTACCTGATTTAGTGAAATTCTCCCTTAATTTTATTTTTTATCTCAATATTTTATTAAAAAAAATTAAATTTTTTACCTTAATATTTTATAAAAATTTTTAAATTTAAATAATGTATAAGAGAAAAAAATATAATAATTTTAATTATTTATTAATTATTATTTTTTATATTATGTATTATAAAATTGTAAAAATTTTAAGAGAAAAAAAAAAAAAAAATGTAAGGAGAGGTTGATAACTCCATCCAGGAATTGATATATATGAAAGGCACAACTAAAAAGGAGCCGTACACAAATCTGACAACTTATCAACACGAACATGGATCCAAGAAGTGGATTCTGCAAATCAAACTGTGTCTTTTATAGCAAACGCACCCCCACATCACACCCACAAAACCAGTACTTGGACGTCACCACATTTATCTCTTCAAAGCCCCACCATGGCAAGGTGGCCTTCATCGATGCCTCCACAGGCAGCCACGTCACCTTCTCGGAGCACTGGCGAGCAGTTGATTGTGTTGCAACGTGTCTCTCCGACATGGGCATCAGAAAAGAACACGTCATCCTCATCCTCTCCCCCAACTCCGTTCTCTTCCCAGTCGTCTGCTTAGCTGTCATGTCTCTCGGCGCAATTATCACCACCACGAATCCCGTAAACACCCCACGAGAAATCGCCATGCAAATCGCCGATTCGAAACCGGTTCTCGTGTTCACTACAAGCAAACTAGTACAAAAACTCGCGGGCTTTGAGCTCCCAATTGTGCTCCTCGACGAGCCGGAATCGTCAGCCAACCCACGCGACGCCAAAATAGTGACTACAATACATGAGATGATTAAAAAGGAGCCAAACGGCAGACGAGTTAGAGACCGAGTCGACCAGGACGACATAGCGACTCTGCTCTACTCGTCAGGCACGACCGGGACGAGCAAAGGCGTGATATCTTCACACCGCAACTACATAGCAATGATCAAGACCTTCGCAGCGCGGTTCAAGACAGAAGACACGTTTATCTGCACAGTTTCCATGTTTCACGTCTACGGTCTAGGAACTTTGGTCATGGCCCTACACGCACTCGGATCGACGGTCGTGATTCTCCCCAGATTCGACATGCAAGAGTTGCTGTCGACGGTTTCCAAGTACAAGGTCACGTGCCTGCCTATCGTGCCGCCGGTGGTCGTGGCCATGGTCAACGCCGCTGACAAGATAAAGTCAAAGTATGACTTGAGCTCCCTGCGTAAGATTCTGTGCGGTGGGGCGCCACTGAGCAAGGAAGTGACGAAAGGGTTCTTGAAGAATTATCCGACGGTCTATATTCTTCAAGGGTATGCGTTGACCGAGTCAACGGGAACGGGTGCCTCCACCAACACGCCCGAGGAGAGTAGAAAGTACGGTACTGTGGGGATGTTGACGGCAAATTCGGAGGCGAAGATTGTTGACCCTGAAACCGGCGAGGCCTTGTCAGTGAATCAGACCGGTGAGCTTTGGCTCCGGGGTCCCTCCATCATGAAAGGTATAGTGTGGTGCTGTTACTCCATTTCACGATTTATATATTAATTATTTCTATGAATAAATAATAGTATTGATTAGTATTAATAGTAGTTCATATTATTGCATTTTACAGTTTATTGATATATAATGTTAGTTCGGTTATTCGTCAAGATTCAAGCAGCATGCATGGTGTACAATTGTCGAGCAAGCAACATTAGATAGTGAATACGAAAGGTTTTACAAGAATGGTGGGTTTTTTTTTTTTAATTGAATTATATATATATATATATTTGCAGGTTACTTCAGTAATGTAGAAGCTACTATGTCGACTCTTGATTCTGAGGGATGGTTAAGAACTGGTGATCTTTGCTACATTGATGAAGATGGCTTCCTTTTTGTCGTGGATCGATTGAAAGAGTTGATTAAATACAAGGGATTTCAGGTGGCTGCATATATATGATTGTCTTCCTTTACTTATTTATAATTTTATATATAGCTTATTAAACAATTTCTGGAAACTAGTTTTGACTCTCAATTTGCATGCATATATAGGTCCCTCCAGCAGAACTAGAAGCTCTGTTACTTTCTCATCCTGAAATTTCTGATGCTGCTGTCATACCGTGAGTGTCGCCAGAAATTTTTATTTTTAGACTATTTTTTGCCGATTTATTGTCATTTGTTTTTGTAGCTAGGGGGGGCTGAGTTTGATAATCATGTATTGTATCTCAGATTTCCTGACAAGGAGGTTGGACAATTTCCACTGGCATACGTGGTTAGGAAAACAGGAAGTGAATTATCAGAGAATGCTGTCATGGATTTTGTAGCAAAACAAGTCAGTTACTATATTGACCACAAATATATGAATCAACTTTTTATAAAAAAAAAAAAATTCTCATTTTTGAAAATTGGAATTTACAGGTTGCACCGTACAAGAGAATCCGAAGAGTGAAATTTGTAAGTTCAATACCCAAAACTCCGTCCGGCAAGATTCTGAGAAAGGATCTCATCAAGCTTGCAACCTCCAAACTTTAAATTATTAATTCTGGCTTAACCGAGAAATATTAAATGGTATTGGATTCTGTCAATGTCAAGTGAATGTTATATTAAGTGACAAAGTTGCCAAGTAGTGAAATGTGAGTAATCCTGAACTGCGTAAGTTGCACCACGCCACCAGCTCCAGCTATTGTTTCGAGAGGTTTGGTTCTTATTATATTTGTGTTACCATTATTGTGTAATAGTAAACATTGGTCGTCGGCATGTAACTGGCAAATAATAAATAATATTGGATTATGGAATTGTCATGTTAACAACCTTTTACATTGACTGATTGTAGTGGGATCGAATTATAGCACGTCTACAGAAAACATGTTTCTACAAAACTTGTATAATTGAGAATTATTAACAGTTTGAATGATATATAAATGTAGTCATGTTTCGTGTATGCATATATATTAGCAAGCTCGATGCTAAAAACAGCACCCGAACCTCAAGTGAAAATAATAGTGAGCCAGCAAACAAACTTGTAGTTTGTCATCGAATACAGAAAATGAAAAATTCTCTCGAATATAAAAAAGAAATGCTTTTGGATTGCTGTTTCTACAAAAATTGATAACATTCATTAGTTGTCCTTAATTTTGAAGATCCTAAACTCCTTGACGACGACGACGAAAAAAAAAAAAACTGAACTAATAATAATGTGCAATATGTAGTCTGGAATATGGAAGCTGATCACTTCAACTTTGCTTCGTGAAACTACATACTGATTTGTTGGTCACCTTGATTATGGCCATGAAACAAATAGAGGAAATAAAGAGGAAAACTTTGAAGCTCCTGATCTGCAAGAAGTAGTCATGGAGACAACTGCTTCCTGTACTTCACCAAAAGCATTTTTCCTGAGCAAAGAGAGAATGTAGTCCATCATTTCTTCCTCACAAGGAAGTTGAAGTGGCCTATTAACAGTGGTCCCAAATTCTTCCTCAGCCATTTCTAGTAGTACTCTAAAGATTGGATGATTCAAGTAATGTAGAGGCACAACAAACCTTTTGCCTTCCTTTGTGTAGACAACAAAATGACCCTTCTTTTTCTTCTTGATCCATTTCTCCACTATCTCACTCAGCTTCACAGCAGAGCGTTTTCTCATAGTAATGAAAGTGTTTGATTTTCTCTGTTTTGTTGCTTTTTTGGTCTGTTTTATTAGCTTAATGTAGATAGATTTGAAATGGGTTCTAAGTTCTTGAGGTGGTGTATGGATATTTTGTTAGTTCTAGATGATTTTATAGCCAGTTGAAGAGGGCACTAGAAGTTAAAATCATGAACTTGAAGATTGGTTATGTGTGGAGAGAATATAGTGACTTGTGACTCTAATAAGTTAGGTGGTGCCCTTTGTAAGGGCTATAAATACAGAACAGAAAATGTAACGAAACAAGTGCTTTAAATGGGTTGATTTAATGATCTAGCTACTTTTGTCTCGAACTTCTTTGTGGCTGGTTGGAGCCTTGAGGAAGATGACAAGGATGAGGTAATTAATGAATATACTACATGTTTTCTCACTACATATTTGTTAGCAAAACTTAAAAAAGAGAAAAAAGGTTCTAAAAGATGCCAGATAAATTCTCAAATTGGTGTTCTTTAATAATAGAATTGTGGGTCCAAAACATGCGAGCCCAATAAAGTGATTTGCGATTTGCTCATCCATTTAGATTTTTCAAGTGCTCATGGTACGTACACGTATGGTTTCTTGGCTCTAGACTCCGGTTGTTTCAACTTGCTATAAACTCCACCACTTCATTCGGGTCGGTTTCATATGGGTCTAGTCTCAGACGGCCGGATTTGAAACCTGATTCGGCCACCCAACGTGCCCAACTGGTAAAACGCAACAGGTGTTTATGAAACAAGAACTCAATTTGGCAGCCATTAAAGAACTTCAAGCTTCCCTTTTATTGAATCAAGAATGCCAATACAATCTACAAAATATAACACTATATATAGTACAATCAACACAGCTTAAAACTGACTCAACTACCTCAACTAACCAAAAGAACTCTCGCCTAATAACTTGCCACCTGTCTAACAACTTGATTAACAACTAACAGTTTTTCCCTCCAAAAATAACAACCTGCCACATCATCAACTAACTATTTGCTGCAACAATCCATTGATCATTCTTGGAGCCCATTTATCTTTGATCATGATCCAGTGGTGTTGACCACCACAGGATGAGTTGTGACTGCAAGCAGGACGCCCTATTGAATCGACTTTATTAACGAACTGAAGCAATGTTTTAGAACTCAGTCGAGTTCTCAACGAGTCGGCTTGCCGATCCAAGAACCCCAAATCGGGGGTTCTACTCTGTGGAGAGGAGTACTCGACCGTACTTGGCCAACTCATCGGTGCTCTTGATCGTCCTCTAGCAGTGGGATCTCCTCCGTTGGAAGGAGATCTAATCGTTGATCTCCATTAAACCCACCACCACTTAACATGTATTCACAAAGCTCCTACCAAATCAAAAAAGAGAAGAGAGAAATGACGAGGGAGCGAGAGGAAGGAGAGGGGAGATACTGGTGAGAGAGAGAGAGAAGAAAAAGAAACTACTTGGGTGAGTGTGACTGAGAAGAAAGAAATTGGTTTGTGAGAAAGAGAGACAATGATTAGGGAGATGAATTGTGAGGATGATGGTGGAGATTTTATAGGAGGACGGTAATGAATGAGGCTTCAGACCATGAACATGTTTTATTTTTATTTTTATTTTTTTGAGAAATATTAGAGTATCTTCAATGCTAACGTGGATTGTAGAAAAATAACATAATACATAAGATTGTGTGAAAAAGGGTCCCTCCAATGCAAATGTCAACCTACACTATCAAGCTGAGCTGGCAAGAAAAAAAAAAAGGACGCTGTAAAGTTGACTCTCTACATGTAGAGGGTCTGATAGACAGACCTCCCATCGGTGACTCGGCAAATCACTAGTACACTTGCTCTTCTTTCTATCTCAAATCACGTCTTCTTCTCTCAATTCTAACCCATCTACTATCTTCAACTGTCACTCAGTCCCTATTTCATCTCCGTCGTTGTAAAGTCCATCGTTTTCTGTCTCCTCTATCGTTTCCAGCATGTGCGTCTTCTAAGAGTCCATCTTCGGCATGCACATCTTTCCGTCTCCTCCATTAGGTAAGTTTTGAGGCATTTGATTTGTGATATAAAAATTTAATCTAAAAAAGTTTGAGTAAAAAGAGATTTTTATTTATTTGAGTTCCTTAATTTTTGGTGTGTGATATAGGAGGACATACTATTGGAATATCTCACTGCTCATCCTTTGAAAATCATCTGTACAATTTTACTAGCAATGATGACACTGACCCATCATTGGATCCAAACTATGTCATTTAATTGAAGAGAAAATGCAAGCCTGGAGACACCACGACAATTGTAAAAATGGATCCTAGAAGCTTCAAAACATTTGATGAAGATTACTATGCTGTTGTAGCTAAAAGAAGAGGGCTTTTTGATGGCAACATTGGACACCAAGCCTTTCTCTCTCTTCAAACTGTGCTTTGTGGTTTTTTTATTTTTATTTTTATTTTTTATTTCTTAATTAGTCATTTTTTTAACAAGTGTAAATATGTTTTTTTATTGTGGTAGTTGTTGAAAGGAAGCATTGGAGATGAGATTTTGCTTTGATTGTCTATCATCGTCACGTAGAAAGTAAATGTTTTGACGTTGATGACATATCAATTTTTTTTTTTTTTTTTAAAGATAATTCATAGTAGCATTAAAGATATTCTTATAAATAAACAAGACGGTGCGTAATAGTATTACCTTTCCTTCTATCTGCTATACGGTTGTACACCATACCTTACAAATAGGAAGGTTGTGTCGAAAAGCCCCTTGCTTTAGGTTGCGTCTAATCTTAAAACAAAAGAAAAGGCAAAATTATTAATTTCTCTTTTCACTTTTGTTTATTTCTAAATGATTCTAACAAATTTTGTTGCGGTTGGCAGCACTCAGTTTTTTAGCTTTACGCGTGTTTTGTTTTCCAATACACTTTTGTTGAGTTTGGGTTTGAATTCATTGGGCTTTATTTAGTCTCTCTCTGTCATGATTCATGGGCTCATTGTTTTGAATTTATTTACTTGGTCCACTTTAAGAGAATGGCCTCTCTCTTGCTTCTGTTTCAAATCAAAATGTGACACAACATAGTTTCAAAAATTTCAAAGGGAGTTATTTTAAATTTTTCTCCTAACAATTGATGAATCATTATTTTCTCTTTTATTATTTGAAAAATCATCCAAAAACCCCTCGCTTATTAGAAAAGTGATCTTTTAAAATGTGATAGCAAGTGGTTCTTCGATGTTTTCGTATATAGTAAGTGATCTTCTATTAAATTTTAGTTTTATACTCTTTAATTTTAATTCCGCTTTTATTTTTCTATTCTTGAATGTTGATGAATGTTGTTTCTATATTTAATTTTTATTGTTGGAATTTTTAAAATTTTTTTATCAATTTGATCAAGTTTAACCATTGGTCAACCTGTTGACCATTGACCGATTGTCAAACGGAGTAATCGTCAACTACTTGTCGAGTAATCAAGTATTCACTACTCATTAAGTCGTTGGTCGAGTAATGAGTAGAGAGTAACGATTTCTAAAACATTGTTATTAACTGATATCCTAGACCAACTTGTATTAGCATCTGATAAACTTGATCAAGATTTAAATCAATAATGCTTGGATCCTTTTGCTTCAATAACTGAAATGCTTGAACATCATTCAAACAAGCAACACTTAGATGAACCTGATGTGTTGCTTGATGACTTGCTTGATGACTTTCCTTCACACGACTCATACAAAAGTTTTGGCTTTTTCAACAGAGATCCTGGTTCAGAAGTTTAGACTACCAACTTCGTATATATATATATATATATATATATATATATATATATTACCTATATATCAAAAAATGGGAAGAGAGTTGGTGAATGGTGACAGAATTCCACACCCTTCAAATTTGTTTGAAACTGAAGTGACATTTTTGCCGTTGATAAATATAAGCAGACTACCATAGCAAAAAGGATAAAAAAGTAAATAAACATTAGATGTTTGTTTGTGGCTGAGAACTTCAAGTGCAGAGTGGTTGAGAATGGGTGTAGCTTGAAGTACGGTGATGAGTATCTGGGAGTGTTTTGATGAGACAGAGATTTAAAAGGTTTTGTCAATGAATTGTCTTCGTCCGCATTATTTTCACCAAAAATGTTCACTTCTTTTTCTTCTTCATGTAATCAAAAACCTTAGATTCGAAAACGGCATTGTTTTGGAGTCGAAAATGAAGAATATGGCGAGGAAACTGCTGAAGAGGAAGAGGGTGGTACCGACGATGATGAAGGAGGAAATGGGTGTTCGAATCGGAGGTTTGTTCGACTGAGTTTCTGTTTTATTGTCACTTGAAGTTACGGTAACCAGACAAAGAGCTTCACATTTCTTGTACCCTTTGTTCTCCTTTAAACATTTTGATGACCCATTTTGCCACTGACTAGGTAAAGATACAAACTTTTACTCTTTCAAGTTTCCCTTTTTCTGTTTGTTTTTTTGATGATTAGAGGTTTAAATTGTAAAAAAAAAACTTGATCTTTTGAAGATTGTTTGTCTTAGGTGGGGTTGTTTTGTTTTGCATGTTTATTTGTTTTTTGATATTGATTTTCCTGTTTTTGTGGAAAAATATATGTTTGACAGATAACTCGGCTAATGATGGAGTGTAGATATCATTGAAATTTGTATTAATCTGATAATATTAGTGATTTTGGAAAGGTGGGCACTGGGTGTGACATTCGGTTTCTTCCTAATAAGGAAGATCTCTATAACTAGAGGTCTGTACTACATGATAATGCAATGTCTTGGCGCAATCTATGAAGCTGCTCTTGTGAAGACATTCAATAAATCTCAGTTTGAGTTGCTACGTGGTGGAGCTAACTTGGTTAACTATGAGTTGGAAGGTATTGGCTTGTTTTTTGAGTTGTTTGGTACTTTTATGCTTTTATATGTTGTTTTCTCTGCAAGTGATGCCAAGAAAACTGTTATAGATTCCCACGTCCCTGTAAATATATCAACTTTCCCCTGTCTTTTAATTCATATATAGAGTTTTTTCTTTTTTTTTTTTGCCTTGTATCATTGTGGATTTGATAGAAAATGAGAATAGCATGAAATCTATTTATAGAATTTATCATAGTCTAGATAAATGTATATATCTTCTCTATTTGTTACTTCTTATTGGTTTTGTAATACTACATACTTTGTACACAAAGTGGACACTAATTTAATGGATATGGAGTGATATATAGTGCTCGGAGTAGTTGTTGAATAAAAGGAAAGTAGCTTTTAATTGGAATTTGTTGTTGAAGCCTTGTATCACAATCAGACAATTCTCTTCATAAACGTTTGTTACAAAAACGTGTTAGTTAACTACTCTTGAACTTTGAAATTGCCCTTCTTGTGATTAGATATAATCTTTTGATTGAGTTTATAATTCTTTTATCACTACACTAATGTGTTCAAGGAGAATAAAACAAATCAAGTTAAACTTAACACTAATGTGTTCAAGGAGAATAAGACAAATCAAGTTAAACTTACTTTTTCAGATCCTAGCAATTGTTGCAGTAGGATGTATATATATGTAGGATAAAAATGTATTAAATCTTCATTTTATCTTTGAATTGAACTAAACATATTGTAGTTACAGTTAAACTTAGAATTATTATTTATGATATCATATATATGATAATAATTTTAGT
Source organism: Nephelium lappaceum (assembly GCA_021234005.1). NCBI lineage: Eukaryota > Viridiplantae > Streptophyta > Magnoliopsida > Sapindales > Sapindaceae > Nephelium > Nephelium lappaceum. The sequence continues at coordinate 62,632 of CM038008.1, forward strand.
AAAAAAGAATTGTTAATCGAGTAGTTAAATTTAAACATTCACTTAATGTAAATTATAAATAATTATATTTAATTAATAATTTCTTTTAACCTTGAAACTTTTTTTCTTTTTTTAATTTAGTTTTATCCTTTGAAACTTATTTGATAAGAAAATCGAATATAAATTTAAGCACCTACCTTGCATGTGCAAGCAGAGCTGGTATATCTATCTATCTATCTATCTGGAGCTGATAGTACTGTTTTTGATATTCGGAGAACTGAAGTGATTGCTGATCAGTAGTGATCACTGGCCTGAACCCAACAAGTCCATTCGCCTAGCTATGTATTCAACGTGATAATCACATGGCTTTGTGCCCTGTGCACCCTAACAAAACACATGTATTTTAAAGGGCACTCTCTCAAACTGAAAGAAAACCTTCTTGTGGTGCAACATGTTATGTAACATAGATTAACAGCAATTTAATATATATTTTCATATACAAATCTCAACTATATCTCGAAACTGACCGACTTGCTTTACACCTTCATGTTACAATGACAATTTTATGTGATTTGTGGCCGGTCCGTATTTATAATATGGAGTCCAAAAGACCAAAAGCTTCAATTTCTTTATTCTTTATTATCTTGTTATACAGGATGGATTGTCTCTCTTCGTATACATCTATGTACTCTAATTGTCACATTATACAAGAGATATATATATATATTTTTTGTTTGAAAGATTATACAGGATATTTTTAAGTACAGCAAAATGTATCTTTTATGGACCCTCCTTTTTGCATGCACGTGTGATCCTCCTGTCTCTAGCTCTTTCTCCCTGATCTGTTCATATAATCAGTGTTTGAGTATAGTTTTTTATGATATTGCTAGTTAATAGATGTTTTAAATGACAAATTTTGTGAAACCACATTAATTTGTCACAAAAAGTTTGTTTTATAGTTGTACATGATACTAACGTAACAGATTTAATTACTAAAGAATTAAGACTGATTCAGACTTAAATTTAGTGGAAGTTGAGTACAATTGCTTGCATATATATATATATATATGTACATATACATATATATATATATATATATTGGGAAGATGGACAATATTATCAGTCAAGATTTCTTGATTAAAATCCGCTGGTGTGATTTAGATAGAATGATCTAATATTTTGGCATATCATGGCCTACAATTGCTAATAATATCAAACATGTCTATGTTTGAATCCTCTGCTCTCGTACGATCATCACATGGTTTTGCATCACAATCAGGCTCCAGCCCACTTTATTAAATTTCTGTCGCTGTGATCCCACAAAAAGATAAACAAATATTTGAACACCCTCCTCATACATTGCATTCACTTCATTTTGAATCTAGCAAGTCATTACCAGCCCCAGTTTCTCCAGTCATTATATCTGAAACATGATCGATTTCAAAAGGGTCTTTGAGATGGCAAGAAAAGGGCGATCAAAGGCCGCCTCTAGACGACGTAGAAGACAAATATGCTTGCCTAGAAATGCAGCTTCAGGTGATCACCAGAGAAAAATCGCAGTGGCCCGGAAGGGTAATTTTGTTGTGTATACTATTGACCAGAAGCGTTTTGAGGTACCTTTGCGGTACCTCAACCACAATTTCTTCATTGAGCTATTGAAATTGTCACAGGAGGAATTTGGGTTGCCAGCCTCGGGACCTATTATATTACCATGCGACGCTGTCTTCATGGAACTTGCCATGTCTTCTCTACCGCAAAAAAAATCTTTTCAAAAGTGCTCAGTGTCTTCCTTCAATCAACAAGAAGAGAGTAGCCAGCGTATGCTCATTGGTCCAGCCTTTTAAGAGTCAAAATATTTGTACAATCTAGTTTGAATTTAATGGTCGTGTCCAGAGTCGCATTTGGATTGTTTTAAATGTGTCCCAGGTTTGTAAATATAATAAATATATATGTAAAACCTCACATCAGACTTTTTTATTTTTTATTTTTACTATACATTAAATAAATGCTCTGCCGTCAAATCACACATTGAGTGATCCAAGTAAAACTCTTTCAAATGCACTTATTAGTCTAAATGATCAGAACTAGACAGAATACTATAGGTTGGCAATAGTAACCTTGCTAGAAATTATTTTTTAATTTTTAGTGTCTTTTCCTGTGTAAATTTGACTGAATCACTCCATCCGGTAGATTAATTTTTTAAGTGATGACTCATTTTTATTTTTATTTTTTCTTTTACATTTGCATATAAACATTTTAGGTAATTATTCAATTTGTTAAAAAGTTTAATAAAATATAAGTGGTTAATGAATCTGTCTGAACTTGGCTAGAACTGAAGAATCGAAGAGGGAAGAGAGTTTTGAATTGGAGATAGAATTGGCAAGTATAGAGGCATCAGTTTTTGTTGGTTTGTGATGCTCAATAATCACTCACTGCGACAATGGCAGTTGTCTGTATGTATCTTTTCTTGTAAGTCAGTTTTGGTTCGTAAAGAATTCATCACACATCACCATAAAGTCCGGACCATTAATTATTACTCACTCACAACCATAGTCCAGTATGTATAGTAGTTGCAATTGTGCATGCGCAATTGAGAATCCCATCAAATCAAACACATCCTAAATAAACCATGGTTTTGGACCCATAGCAGCGCAGCTGTTCTCAACTATAGATGTATTCTTCTGCTACGTATGCAAAAATCACACAGAAGACAATGATATTGCCATACACAATCAATCTAAGAGGATATATGGAATGCAATCAATTGACAAATCAGGAGCCATGACTTGCGTAGTAGGAAATATTAATTCTTTTATTTTCTCCCAAAGAGTTAATTCATATGAACATTGAGGTTAAAAGAAAGGTTATATGTTTTAAGGTGCAAGTTTAAAAAAAATGTTTGACATGAGTATTATTATGATTAAAGGATACAAACAAGATATTTAATAAGTTAATCAAGAAAAATAAAGCTTTTTATGAAAAAAAAGCCTAAAATTTTGTAACAACAAATTTTCTCAATAGCAAATGATGTCAAATGCTTTACAGAATAAGGCAACATGTATGAATTCTCCCACTAAAACGTGTCCAACGAATTTGCTCATATTTACCAACCTCTGGTGTGATTCCTTGTTCACTATATTCCATATCAAAGTTCCATATGCAGTAAAATTCAGTCAAAATCAATAAATTCCTACATTTAATTATTATTTTAGTTTTTTTTTCTTTTTATCACAAAGACCTTTTCGAAATCAAATCCCAAGACACATAGAGCCTGTAGGGATATTATGAAAATCCCTTCTAAAATGAAAACTAATAGAGATTTATTCCCGATTTTGTTTTTTTTTTTTTTTCTTTTTATTTAGTGAACTGCCCCCTACCATTAAATTTCCATACAAAATATTAACATTTTTCATCCAAACTCATGAAATGACCTAAATACCTTTAGTAACATTTTCCGTTCAAAATTTTTGGTTCCAGGTTGAAACCCAGCAAAAACCCAGAAAAGATTTGAACATCAACATTATCATCCAAATCAGCCACCATTATCATCAAAACATCAACAACATTCAACCCACCATTATCAACATCAACCCACAACATCAGCAACATCATCATCAACCATTTGAGAAAAAAAAAAAACCCAGACCCAATAGAGACCCATTGTACCCAGACCCACCCAACAGGAGCCACCTCTCCACCCACAACTGCCATTACCACAAACCACCAAGAATAACCATAAACCACCCACCCATCACCCAAAACAACCCTAAATCAACCACCCACAATCACCACAACCCACCCACCACCACACCCCACCTAGAACCGTCTAGTTCTAGGTTTCAAAACCCAGAACCAGACGGTTCTGGGTTCGAATTGACCCAAAACCAGACGGTTCTAGGTCGATTCGAACCCAAAACCAGTCTGGTTCTGGGTTTCGAACAGAACCAGATAACCTTAAAAAAAAAAGAAAAGAAGAAGGAGATGGAGGAAAAAGGTGTGGGTTGGTCACCGGTGATGGAGGAGGATGCGAGAGGCGAGAGAAAAAGAGAGTTGGAGGAGTGAGAGAGAGAAGAAAATGGTGAAGTGAGAGAGAGATGAAAGAGCAAGAGACTAGTAGAGAGAGAGTTGAAAAACCTGTGGTGTTTTCTTTTTTATTTATTTTTAATTTTTTTGCCATTTTTATTTAATTTTATTAAAATAAATAAAATTACTTATTCAATTACCATTTTATCCTTCAAAATTAACATCATCCGGTTTTTTTTAACTGGTAGAGGACAATTTACCTAATAAAACAAAAACCGGGGGTAAATCTCCATTAATTTTCATTCCAAGGGGGTTTTTAATAATATCCCGAGCTTGTATGGGATGACTTTTAGAAGCCATTTTTTAACTTCTCGAGCCCAAAAGCTATTCTAGAAATTGTTTAGATAGAAATTAGAAATAAATTTTTATCATTCAAAAACTTTTTGAGTGGAAGCCAGCCCTTGTAGCTTTTGAAAAAAAAGTTTTCATTTATCTTCTTTTAGTGTCAAAGTCAAAAGTAAAAATTATTTCAAAACCAACCTTTATTAATTAACATAGGAGAACAGAATTGCAGTAATACGAAGTTACCTCCCTAAAGCATCCATCTAGTTAATTATTTTCTCTTTGCATATATACCCCTGAATGATGCAAGTGCAACACAGCTTATAATGAGTAGATCGAAGCGAATGGAGCCAGAAAATGAAGAAAAGCCGATCCAACAATAATAATGGTGTCCTTGAGTCGTTCACTTGGAAGTTTGAATCAGAACTACTTCAATTATTTGTTAGGTCCATCGATTTCTCTGAAGTTGAAATCGATGCACGTTGTTACAGTAAGTACCTCCAAATAGATCAAAAAGCCTTTGAATCTTGAACAGAAACAATTATTCACCCCGGATGATAATGATCACTAAAAAAATACAAAATTTTCATCAACCGCATATACAGCTTTGTCTACAGCAACAATCATTATTGTTGGAGGCCATGTATCAATCTCCATGTGGACTGTTAGACCCCACCAAAGTTTTGATCGTATTTGCTCGAGAAACTCCAAAACAAGCCCATGTCTGAATCCATCTCGCCTATCCAATCAGCACATGGTTTTGGTTGCCAAACATTTCTTTTTTTTGTTTTTTAACTGTGAGCACGTATATAAACTCATGCTTACTTGGTTCTTTTTGATATTTTAATTTGTATGTACCATATGCCTAGAAATTAAATATATCGATGAATTCTATCATGATCAGCTTGAAGAATAGCCTCATTTCTTTGGCGTTGAAGTGGAAGAAAATGGCGGGCATTGGTGCTGGTAGGAAAACGATTTCGCTGCCTAGAAGTACATGTCACCACGACCACAACAATAGGCTAGCCAACAAGGGTCATTTTGTTGTGTACTCTATGGACAAGAAACGTTTTGTTGTTCCATTGGCATATTTGCACACGAGCGTTTTCAAAGAGCTGTTCAGGATGTCCGAGGAAGAGTTTGGGTTGCCAAGAGATGGGCCGATAGTTTTGCCATTCGATGCAGCGTTTTTGGAGGATGTTATTGTGTGTATTGTTCAAAGGGCAGGTTGTAAACGAATCAATGACAAGGCATTGCATGTGTCTATGGTCTCTAGTAAGTGTTCAATTGATTCTTCTTCTGATGACAAGCTTATCAGTTCTTCTCCAATAACAATCCGGCAACTTCTCATGCAGCCATTTGATTGAAATTCATCACAGTTGTTGTTATATATACAAATATTATTTAATTATACAATATTTTCTTGTAGATTGATCGATATTGGTAAAGTGGATAAGTTTTTGTATGAACAATTTTGGTACTTTGTTTATCTTAATCTTAATACATAGTTGTGGACCAATTATAGAAAAACTCATCCCTTATGTTCCTAGCGTAATATTTGATGTGATCTGAAATCACCTATCTTTCTCTTTAGTAAAAGTTGGTGTTCGCAAGTTTCACAGATAAGCCAAGGGATATATGGACACGTCAGATTATATTATCAACACATTTATTGATAGACTATACATTTGCTCTACTTTTATTAAGATCATTAGGAAATTGATCTCTGGAATAAGCGAATCAAATAATTTTAGTGTGTTGATGTTATTATTATCTCTCTTTTTTTTTTTTTTTTTTTGGTTTTACAGTTTTACAATTTTGTGCAATCTCATTTGATGAGCATACAAGTTTATACATATCGCATAATACCATGAATGAATCAACAAATCTTAATAAAGTTCACTTTCATGGTCCAAATAACGTGGAGAGTCAGGTAATTTAAATTTATAATTCGAACAACTAATTATTTATATATAATACTTAAATAAATGATGTAGATTATTGTGAACTCATTTATTTTTCCAAAATCATTGGTTAAAGTAAAAAGCTGTATATTAAAATTTGATATTAAATACAATTTTTAGTTAATTTAGCTCACAGTACGCATACTTATTAAACTTACAAATATCGTTGCATGTGACGTCTTTCAAAATCTATGGATGCCACATTTGATCACACATGGAGTCAAAAATACACCTGATTTGTACGAGAAACGAACCATGTCCTTGATGGTTCCTACCAAGGTTTCAATTTAGGTTCGGATTCGGACACGAATATAACGCATGCCTTTTTCAAGCCTGACCATGATAAACAAATGCCAGTGCATCAAGTCAGCACCATCCTAAAGGAAAGGTGGAGCTCTTCTTTCTTTCTTTCTTTCTTTTTTTTTTTTCAATTAATTTCATTAATAGTTGTGAATTTAGGCACTAGTAAAATTTTCGATTTGTTGTAATAGAATGTTTTCAGTGATTATTAATTAGCAAGTTTTTCCTATCACAATTGGAGAGTCAGGTGGTAGTTTTGGTTGTTGAAGACTAAAGCGTCTTCTGTTAATGTTTCACAAAATTTATCAAAATTATCTTTCATAGAGGAGATTCTACATATTTTCAAACAAGTTGATTTATGTAGGTCAAAACTGTTGAAATTGAATCATTAATGATAGGTATATCCTCTCGAATCTTGTATGTTAATTAAGATTAGGTTTATAATTGATAAAAAGTATTAAGTTTTATCGAATTGGATAAATAGATGATTGTAAAGTAAAACTGTAATTATCAATCATATTATTATTATTTTTTCGTTGTCACCAAACCAACTTCTACCTTAATATACAATTCTACCCATGCTTTGAATAATTGAACCAAAACATATAAACCATCATTGTCCTTGACCAAAAGATAACAAAAAAAAGACGTGTGTAGGTTAAAAGAAGAAAGAAAAAGAGAAAACTCCAAAGCTACTTTCACAAAGCAAATCATAAACAAAAACATGTTGGTTTCTCTTTAAGCCACTACTACGACCAAAATCTAAAAGAGAAAACCATAGTTTCATGGTAGGTGGACTTATCTGTTTGCAGCTGGTGCCATAGAATTAAATCTGGCCACGTTCTGGGGATTTTTTTGTGGCTGTGTTTCTCGTTAACATTTGATTTCTCTTTCATTGGCTGTCTAGTCCTTCATCTTGAAGATACTTCACGTGCATGTTGCTCTATGTGAAAATATTAAAACAGCAGCATCACACAAAGTAGAGGACATTATTTTTCAAAAGCAGAAAGAAAAGAATGCATGAACGATTGAAATTTAAAAGAAGAAACCAAGGAAGATCTAGGTAGGTAGATAGCCTTTAATCGATGTATAGATACATAGGTAGGTGTAAGCAATAAAATTGATGATTGATAGGTGTGATGTGAGCTAATCTAAAGTTGATGACATCATCCGATTCATGAATCCAAATTAATTTAGTTTAAGCCTATTTTTTTTTAAAAAAAAATAATAATAATAAATTGATTTCTTGCCACGCAAAGTTTCTAGACGATTTGCTTTTGAATGATGTGCTTAATATGTTTGAAAAACATAATATTTTATATCTTTTATAAGGTCAAAAAGTTTGAATAATTTTACTTTTATATTTACTAATTTTTATAAGATAATAATCTTGGACAGATGGGATAGCAACGTAATAGAAAACATTACCCCACCCGCCACCTCTCTCATTTAGAGGTTCTGGGTACCCCCTCCTTCCTTCCCTTTTGGGTTTTGCTTTTTCATATACGTGAGTTACTCTCTCTTATTTGAGAGCTATTTTCATGATCGTAATTCAAAACCATATCCCTACTTATCTTGAATTCTCTTAGGCTTAGTATTGGTTATCAAAAATAGTAATCTTGAACATATGTTAAAGCTAATACGGTTATCTTGTATTCTTTTTATCTTTATAATATGGTTATTTTGTAGTAATACCTAATATTTCATATAATTAAAATAGTTGATAAACTATATATTTTTATTTTTATTTAATTTATAAAATTGGATAGTGTATGTATATATATAGATATATTATAACAGTGCTCACTTAACTAATTGGTTAAGTGGTGGGATTTGATTATAAGATGTTTTGCATAACTATAACAAATGTCATTCAATAGGGATACCTAATGTCTCGTATAATGATAAACGTTGTTAATATATGCAATTTTATTTTAATTAATTTATAGCATAAGATACTACTTGGTAACGTGTGGTTTTAGATATATACATGTTTACAAATCTCACTCGCTAACCGGTTAGCACTCACAACCATTTAATATTAAATGATTAAATCCGAAGACCACTCCCCAGGTGGAATAATGATCTAACATTGTTGGGATAACAGATCAATACTTCAGGTTATTCAAACCAATGGTTTGCAGTAAATATCATCCTCTTAATATTGTTTTGCTTTATTTCAATAATTGAAAGGTGCTATAGTGATCTGTAATAACAGGGGAACAAAAGCCAAAGTTTTTGGATGAGTTCTATATCAAATCTGCTTTATTTCATGAGTAAAAATAATACTAAGATTTCATCCGAAAAAATTCCATTTCAGAATTAAAATTCCTCCAAAGGCTCATATCTCGTCATGATATCAAATCTGAGGACAATAACTTTTTCTTGACATCTATATGCATGTTAATCAGTGGATGGGATTTAATACGTGTGGCCTTAGAACAACTCATTTATAATTCATTAATTAACTAAAAATATAAATTTTATTCTCTTAAAACCTAATAGTTGTGTAAATTTTATCTTTATTTCAAATTACTACATTAAAAATTACTATTTTTAAGCATATGTTTGAATAGAACCCTTGGTTAATTATTTAAACAAACCCATAAATAATTCCACCTGCCAGCTACTTAATTATAGGCACCAGTTTACTTTTGAAGTTTCCAAATCACCGTTTCAAAACTTCAATGTTCAAAGTTGTTAATATTATGGACAGAGTCAGGTGTTTGGTTGGTAAAAACACTTCTTAATAAAGCTAAAGTCCCAAATATTTCAAATCTCCTATCCCCTAAACAAATGGAATAAGTTATTTTTCCAAGTTATCGCATGAGACGCAATAAAATCTCTCAACTTGTTATACGAGCAAGAATATTTGAACCCGTAACGTTTTGATTTGCGCACGTGCAGATACTATATATTTTGCGACCTACTTAGTGACCCATAAACAAAGGGTAAAGCTCAGTAGTCAGTCCACATGAAGTTAATTTCCTGCGCATACATCTTTAGAAAGACTAAAGTAGAACAAAAAACCAAACTTATATACATCTGGGTTTGGCTGCTGCGACCCTGAGACTGCGACCATTCATGTTAAAGAAACGACAAAGCTCAGTAAAGCGTCCTACGCAGCTCGAGACATGGGACCATGTTTCAATTACGTGGACGAATATAGTAGCAGCAGCCAAAGCAAATTGGGGTCAGTCAAAGTTTTCACTTTTTATCATCTACGATCGCCACCAACAATCCTCCTTGTGGTTCCACCAATTTCACCAACTCAGCTTCCACATTAACAAAAACTAAACTATATGTAAAGCTAGCTAGCTAGCCCTCCAACAAAAGAAAAGCAAACCTCTCGTCAACATAAAAATTTTACCATCATCTTATCATCTATATATATACATCATCTCAGTATCACAACAAAACTAGTGTGATCATATCTCGTTCACAGAGTAGCTAGTAGAGAAGAGTAAAGTGGTAATTAATCAATTTTTGGCGATGGATCATCATGAGGTGGTGGAGGTGGGTTCGAGCCCTGTGACTAGGGGTGTTGTCTCGGTTCCACCTTCACAATTCCATTGTCCTCCTTCGGTGACTCGATCACCGTTGCCCCCGAAAAGCCCTTTCACTTCACGTATAATGACCCCTATAGCCAGCCCCATGAAGAAAGCAATAGTGAGTGTGCAAGGCTACTTAGAAGAAGTTGGTCACTTCACCAAACTTGACCCTCACGACTCTTGGCTCCCCATCACTGAGTCCAGGAATGGTAACGCCTACTACTCGGCTTTTCACACGCTGAGTTCTGGAATCGGGTTTCAAGCCCTTCTTCTTCCTCTAGCTTTCACTTCTCTTGGTTTGTAAGTTTCTTTGTTCTTGTATCTATGGTTTTTTTTTTTTTTCCTCTTTTTAGGGTTCTAATGAAAAAATTTATATATTTATATGATTGCAGGAGCTGGGGAATTGTATCTGTATCGTTGATTTTCTTGTGGCAGCTATACACTTTATGGTTACTGATTCAGCTGCATGAATCCGAATCTGGATGTCGTTACAGTCGATATCTTCGTCTTTCAATGGCTGCTTTTGGTAAGGATGGATCGTCTCCCATGCATACAACATTTATAAAGAAAACGAAATTTCGAAACTACTTTAAATGACGTGATAAGTAATTCATGATTATTTGAGATAAGTTTAATACAAAATTTTTGAGTTAATTTATTAGTGTCACTCAGTATACTGATCAAGTTGGGAGACGATCTTAATTTATGCAAAAATTGACACATAATCTACTGTAAAACCATTGATAAGGCACTAATTATTATGGCTTAATTATTGTTAAAATTCTTTTATTGATCAGGACCAAAAATAAAGAGAGAGTAACTCATAATTATAAGTTATAGTTATGAATTTGTTTAATAAAATTCCATTTCGAAATTGATCAAGATTCATTTTATTATTCATCATTTTCTTTTCTTTTTCTTCCCATTTATAATTTATTTTGAATCTTTCTTCAGTCTGGGGATGACAGCAGGTCAGGTTCAGGCGAGTTTGCCCAAACCCAAGCCTGCACCTGCTGGTACAGGTGGACCTGAATCTTACTTGCAAACCTGCAACGTTTATTTTTTTTTTTATACCAAATTTTATTCAAGTTTTTCCTCGTACATCACTTAATAAACACAAATGATATAATTTTCAAATCCTATCAATAACATCAACCATAAAATAAAATTAAACTTAATGATTCAACCTAAAATTTAGCTCTAACAACTAACATAATAATGCAAAATAAAAGACATAATCACATGAGTCCCATAAATCTAAATACAATACGAAATTTATCAAAGCATAGGCCAAAAAATGCATAACAAATTCTAACTCAGAAAACAACCTAACAAACAGATACAAAAACCTTCACGAAATCGACAAATATAAATTTTATTTACTATTATATTATCAAAAAAATTAATATTATGGATTTGCGGGCGCGGATGCAATTTTTTGTTACGTGTCCTAACCTGAAGCCGAAGCCTCACGTTTGAAATTTTGCATCCACGCCCCCCTTCCCTACTTCCACCTTATATTAATTTCTAGCTAATATTATGCAATTCTAACATAGTTTTTCTAATACATTTTTTTTTTACAGTATTTTCTAATACAATTATTCTGAGAATGTAAAAAACAGTTTTTGAAAAGCCAACTAAAACTGAATAATTCTCCCCATTGGAATAACAGTAAATGGTCCAATAAAAATCAAGGCTCGCATGCTTTTGCATGGATGCTTTCTGTCAATTATTGCTTGTCACCTTACGTGGACCTCAATTCCCATTTCAAACAGTCAACTATCAACGACAGCTTTTAAACCCAACTTTAAATTATCGTTATTATTGTTATTATCTTTCAATTATTGTCAGCAAATTGAACGTGCAGTACGTGTTTGAATTTTTCAGGTGAAAACAGAGGAAAGCTGCTTGCTCTCTTCCCGATCATGTATTTATCAGGTGGCACGTGTGTGACCCTGATCATAATTGGAGGCGGGACCATGAAGATCTTTTTTGAGATCGCGTGTGGTGACACCTGCAAAGTGACTGCTTTGACAGCCGTAGAGTGGTACTTGGTGTTCACTTGCACTGCTATGGCTCTGTCTCAGCTTCCAAACCTGAACTCAATCGCTGGTGTTTCTTTGGTCGGAGCGATAACAGCCGTTAGTTACTGTACCATCATATGGGTTGTGTCTATCATCCAAGGCAGGCCCACGAATGTTTTCTATGACCCACCGCAGACGAAATCTGACGTGGCTAGAATTTGCAGTGTTTTGAATGCACTAGGAATAGTTGCTTTCGCTTTCAGAGGCCACAATCTTGTGCTCGAGATACAGGTGAAAATAGCTCGTTCACTAAGATTCTCTACTGGAGTATATGCTTAATAAATTTGTAGAACTTTTAATGGTTATATTAAAAATGGATTTAAAGAAATAATTATATAAATTATGGTTTTTCTTGTAAACAGGGGACTATGCCTTCTAGTTCGAAGAACCCATCCCGCGTACCAATGTGGAGAGGAGTCAAGTTTGCATATTTGATTATAGCAATGTGTTTGTGCCCCCTTGCAATAGGTGGCTATTGGGCTTATGGAAACTTGGTAAGAACAAAACAACAATTAATCCTAGTGTTACCTCAGCAAAAAGTCATCAGTTGTTTTGCATCCTGTTTCTCTCAGAATATGAACGAGAAACAAATTATTGATTGACAGTGTGAAGGCTTGGACATTGACTTAGTCTCCTAACCAATCATGAACAAGAAAAAACAAAAAACAAAAGAGAAAAAGTCTTTGTTGTTGATGGCTAATATTGTGTGGTTTGTTGGCAGATACCAAACGGAGGAATGTTTGATGCCTTGTACAAATTTCATGGACACAGCACATCAAAAGCGCTTCTGGGGATAACAAGCCTATTCGTTGTAATTAACAGTCTCAGTTCATTCCAGATTTATGCCATGCCAGTATTTGACAACTTTGAGTTCAGATACACTAGCAGGTTTAACAAACCATGTCCATGGTGGCTTCGCTCAGCAATTAGAGCCATGTTCGGATGCCTGGCATTCTTTATATCGGTGGCACTACCATTCTTACGAAGCTTGGCAGGACTGCTCGGAGGTATTGCATTGCCTATAACCTTAGCATATCCATGTCTCATGTGGATACAAATTAAGAGGCCCCAGAAACACAGTGCAATGTGGTACCTGAATTGGGTATTAGGAGTCTCAGGTTTGGCTCTGAGTATCTTAGTGGTCATTGCAGCAATATGGAGTATAGCAACCACTGGAATTAAAGTTCACTTCTTCAAGCCCCAGTAAGCAGCAGCAGCCACAAGATGGCTTTACTTGCTCTCAGCTCTGCACAGGTCTTTGTGTCGAAAACACTGGCTCCTTTGCCGGCCCTGCTATAAGAGTCTTGTATGCCTTATACAATCCATCCTAGCATTGGCTTAAAAGGAAGTGTGATAGAAAAAAATCCGATGCCCTAGTTATGCATATATTTGCCATCAATCAAAAGACTCTAATTGTTGTTTCGCTTTTAGCAAATAGCTATTCGTAAGTTTGACCATGAGCAGCAGGTACATTTTATCCCAACCAAAAATCATGTCTCAGACAATATATTTCATAAAACATCGATTGCAATAAGTAATCTAGTTTAGATGTGGTTTTGTTAAAAGCCACTGTGTATACAGCGAACAAATAGTGAGAAAGACACTTTAGCTTACACTAACCCATCCTCATTCAATTCAAATATCTCAACTTTACATCTAGAGTAATAACAAGACACCACCTTGATCCGCAAAGCTTGAAGTAATCATATCAATTGTATTCTTTAATAACTTGCTCTAAGCACCATGCAATTACACATTTCAATTAACCATAGTGTGATTTGACCAAAATTAATAGTCAATAATTCTCTCACTTACATAGCGAAGCTCGGTCACTTCAAAACCTTGTTCACCTGTATAGTTTTACATAGACAATGGAAGAAGCATTCTTCGTCTCTTTTTCCTAGCCAATGTCACTTGCTTTGTAATTTTCATGCATAAAAGCAATAGCATTGTGATGCATACTAAGATAAAAGCAAGTCGCATATGCCTAAAATATAGAGAAACTGCTGAAAAGACCAGGAAAGCTAGAATAACAAGTTCCCATATTACAAAGATGACAACATCCACCCTGCATCAAGAAACAGGACAAAAGCACTGCCATTATAAGAATAGTTCTAATATCAGAGATATCCAACAGACTTCATAAAAAATGAAATGTTTCATGCATAATGAAATTTACACAAACAAACATGGAGATCAAATTTATCTACTTGTGCAACAACGATCAAAAGGGTATATAAACACAAGATAGTTTTATATAGTTAAGTTACCAAGTGATAACATGCCAATGAATAGACAGTATTCACATATATTCACATTAAATTTTTGCCTCGGTCCAACAAAATATCAAATTGTTAAATCCTCTGAATGAAAAGGCAACAGCATGTCTGCTTCCTATAGAAGAAGCAAAGCACAACATAACATGGCAATAAACACCTCACTAGTCACTACCTTAGCCATCTCATACCATATACTAGTTCAATAATTATTGTGTACAATACAACCAATATTACCTAGAACACGACTTCAAAGGATTAAACTCCTATCAATTCCATTTCATAAAATTGCTAACTTGCAATAATAAGTTCCTATATAACATCCAAACACTGCTGCCCTACTATCACATTCTCAAAATTATCTCGTATCCAAACAATCAGCACTAAATCACCCACACAGTCAACGAACCCAGAAGTATTCCCGAGTTACCAAATTTCTCATTCTAATCTTATCTTCTATACCCTTTCCACACATCCATCCCAGTACCATTCTTTCAGCCAAACTACACTCACAGTTTCTGAAGCAGCAGAAAGAAATCGTACTATAAATCTACCACTGATCAACAAACCAAACAACTCTTTTATTAACTAAAAAAACGCAGAATTTGAAGATGTAATGTAAATCATTCAAAAGTGTACATGTCATTTTAAGAAAAACTATTGAAACTATTCCGAGTCAAAACAAAACTGATAGTAACAGATCAATGCACATCATAAACACCACCAATCCATGACAAGTACACCCTACTAGATATATTAATGATTCCCACTCAAATATAGCCCCACGCATTGAAGACTCTATATTTACAATAAACAAAACACCAGAATCCAGATTTCATAGACAATCATACAACAACGTTATCACTTAATAAAGTGACAAACTTTAGGATTTTAATTATATCTTTTCAGTGCCTAAATGAGCTAAGAACTTGTAAACACTCGTGGAACCATGTACCGGATCGCCAAGTTGAAAAATTCGAACAAATTATCCTTGCATATCGCTAAATGTAGATCAATTACACACAAAATAACTCTGGACTGAACATAATTCTCCTGATTGTTTACTTAACAAATCTATCGTCAAGTCACGAGACTCGAGTTCCCTATCTATAAATTTTTTAAAGTGATTCAAGTTCTAATATAGTTGAATATGTCTTATATATCTCCAACATTACATAAATTTGAACAATGTAAACTAAAACATGCATATAACAGAAAATGTATAAATAAATCAATAAAGAAATAATTTTTTTTTAAAAAAAAAAATAATTGCAAAATTTTAGACCGAGTCAATCATCAAAAATCTTCAATCTTCTACTGTCTGGTTTACAAACAAATTAAAATTCTCTAAAACGCACAAAAAAGCCTAGCTGATCCAGCCAAATCAATTAATTTTAAATTAGAACCAAAATTTGAATACGAGTAACTGAAATCACCAACAACAACAACAAAAATGGAAAATTCAAGAGGAAAATCAGAGATTACCTTGAAGAAGCGATGTTAGAAGTGGAAGAGAAAAACGAGATGGAGGCCCAATCATGCTTGGATCGATTCTGGTACTCTCTCAACTGCTCCGCGAGATTCGATCGAGTTATCATCGCTGCTTTCGGTTTCCTGTCTCGCTCCAGAGCTCGCCTTATCAGTCGTCGCGCGCCGATGGAGATTCGAAGAATGGACTGGAACAAAGGCAGCGGAGAGAGCATCGATCGATCGATCGATCGATCGAGCGATCAACGTTCGATTGGCTTTGGTGCTGCGTTCGTTTCCGTGGACACTCTCTCACGATAATTTTTCTCCTTTTTGTTTTGTTTTTTAAAAAGAAATAACAATTTTTTAAAAATCGTTGTCTAACCTTAATTAATCTCAAGGCGGCAGGTTTGATGGGGTCGGTCAAACAACTGCCGGGAAGGGTCCATTGGGGTTGGACTGATTTAGTAATTTACTTAAAAAACCCGGGCGGTTAGTAACCAAAATCCAGGAAATATGCTTTCTATTGTACTTAAAATGGTTTTCCCTTTTTTTTTTTTTTTTTTTTTTTTGAAAAATAACTATATTAACCAGTGTTCGAAAACTCGCTACTCGCTACTCGACCGGCGAGGCAGCGAGTAGCGAGTACTCGGCAACTCAGAGAGTACTCGGCGAGTACTCGATTTGACCATCGGTCAACGGTCAAACCGTTGACCAATGGTTAAACCAGGTCAACCCTGTAAAATAAAAGTGATAAAGGATTAAATTGAATATAAGTTTTAATATTTGTGGTCAAAATAGAATTGAATTAAAAGTTAAGGGAGGAGACCGATATTTTCTCGGGACGTGACCGTCATTTTTAAAATTGATTGGGGAGGAAAATAGAAGCCAAAAACTTGTTTTGACTCACAAAATTGATATTGAGTCGGTCGCCGAGAAGAAGAAAGAAGAAGAGAAGAAAATAAAGAATAAGAAGAAGAGAAGAAGAAGAAGAAGCTGCCGACCAACCACCACCGACCGAAGATGATAACAGACGGCGACCTTGGCTATGACGGCGACGGCGACGAACAAGGCAGAGACCGACGGCAGCGATGAGCAATGATGAGTGACGGCAGCGACGAGCGACGGCAGTGACGAAGCAGAACGACAGAACAGAAGAGGAACTGAGGAAGAATGAAGAGAAGAACTGCCGAGTTGGAACAGCGCCGAGTTGGACCGAGTTGCGCCGAGTTGGGCTGAGTTAAGGCTGAGTTGGGTCGATTTTTGACCCGGGCCGATTTGTGCTGCCGATCTGGCGATTCTCGAATCGGCAGCAAGCCGAGCAGCGAGTCCTCGGCGAGAACTCGGCCAACTCGGCCGAGTTTTTATTCCATGATATTAACCACAACTGCAGAGAATATAATCTTCGGTGACTCCATGCCACCGATGGACCTCAGTAGAGGACAATGCAAAAGAGGCGAAAGTATGAGCTAAGCAATTGCCTGTTCTAGGAATGACTTGACACTTCAACACGTCTATCTCACGACACAACTCTCTAATGTCACTAATCATAAAGCCATTATTACCCCATTTTTCGCTATCAAACGAAACGTCTGCCCTACATTAGAGGCGTCAACCTCGACTGTATGAATATGCATCCCTAATCCCTTAGCCAAAGACAGCCCAGATCTCACAGCCAACAGCACTCCAATTTCAGGCGAGAGACAGCCTTGCATCGCTCTAGACTCAGCAACCACCACGTTTCCTTCATGGTTTTTGATAGCCATCCCCACCCCAATCCAGGTCTGACTCAGATACACAGCCGCGTTAGTATTCAGCTTCAGGCACCTAACAGGGGGAGGACGCCACTCCGAGGGAGATCTCTGCACAGGGGCACCAGGAGGAGAAGCTGAGGAAACCCGTATAGTAGCCTGGAATTCGGAAAGAGCATCTCCTGCCCATGCTGCAACTTTAGAGGCTGACCGAACTCTGAGCCCTTGGACTGCAGCATTTCTATTATTCCAAATACACCACAGGATGATGCACAACAACTCGACAGATTCCTTACTACCCCTGTTCCTTACCATTTGCACCACATCCCATAGAGACCCTGACTTAAGCACCATACAGCCCTTTAAGGGTTAAAACGCATCCCATACAGGCAAAACCGATGAGCACCGAAGGAACGCGTGCTCGATCGATTCAGCCTCTTCCCTATAGAATTAACAGAAACCATAAGAGGTAACCCCTCTCCGAGCTAAGTTAACCATGACAGGAAGGGCGTTGTTACTGACACGCCACATAAAGATTTTAACCTTAGGTGGAATTCGGAGATTGCACAACATCTTCCACCATTCTTTCCCTTCCTTGCTAGGTGATGACAGCCCACCCGCTGATAACTTAAGAGCAAGTTGGTAGCCACTCTTAACCGTGTAGAACCCTTTTTTATCATAATGTCATCTTAATCTATCCTCAACCGATCTCACACTAAGAGGGATTTCCAGGATCACGTCCACATCCTCGGGGAGGAAAAGATGGTTTAGCATGGTTATGTTCCAATAGTGGCTTGAGTTGTCGATTAAGTCAGATGCTCTAATGTCCATACCCACACATCTAGATACAGGTTTAAAAGAGGTTTGTCTCGACAGCCACGGGTCCTTGAATACTTTGATCGAACGACCATCACCTACCTGCCATCTCAAGCCCTTCCCTAGTAGATCCTTGCCCCACACGATACTGTTCCACACATGAGAACTCTCCATTTTCTGCCCAACTTCCAAAAAGGTCCAATTGGGGAAGTACTTAGCCTTCAACAGACATGACACCAAAGACTCTAGGCCCCTAAGTATCCTCCATGCCTGTTTCGTAAGAAGGGCTTGGTTGAAGGGTACTAAATCTTTGAAACCGAGCCCACCCTTTGCCTTAGGGAGGTACATTTTATCCTAACTCACCCAACTGATTTTTCGTTTATCACCTTTAGCTCCCCACCAAAATCGAGATGTAAGCGCGCCAAGCTCCTTGCATAAACCCATTGGAAGCCTAAACATACTCATCACATAAATGGGGATCGCCTGAGCCACAGCTTTGATTAGAACCTCCTTTCCCCCGAAAGAAAACAAACACCCTTTCCAGCCTCGAAACTTTTCCCACACCCTCTCTTTGATCAAATTAAAAGTTCTCCTTTTATTTTTACCAACAAGAGAAGGCATACCAAGGTTTTCCTTTTTTTTCAAATTCTAATTTTAATCGAGACTCATTGAGGTCAAACATTATATTCGTGATCTAGATGTTTATTCAATATCAAAGAGAGAATTTTTCCACGTATTATGAAAGCTATATTACAAATAAAAATTATGTTTGTGACCAAAATTCAGGAAATAATTTTAGCATCAAATTTAAAATGATGTTCATTTTTTGAATTCTGACATTAAGTGGTTATATATTTGTATGGTTTTGTTGTGATTAAACAATGTATCCATAACTCAAATATTAACTTCACATTAGAGAGAGAACTCTCTAGAAATACCGAAAGCTATTATCACAAATGAAAGTCATATATGTAAACAAAATCCAAGATATACGTTTAGCATTTTGTTTGAAGTTATGTTTCCAATATTAAACGGTCATTTGCTTGTCAAACTTTGATAAAATTGAACAAATACATGTATGGTTGGATACCAACTCACATCAAAGAAAATACTTTTCACACGTACTAAAAACTAATAGTACAAATAAAAATTATGTTTGTAACTAAAATCCAAGAAATATGTCTGGCATCATATTTAGAAGGGTGTTTTTTTTTTAAAAAAAAAAAAAATGACATCGGGGCGGTTATATATGTTAATCATACACTAGTCAAAATCAAACAAGAAATATGTGACTCAAATACCAACTCAACATCTATTAAAAAAAACTCTCTCACCCATATTAAAAGCCATTATCATAAATGAAAAACATGCGTTTAATAAGTTTGTTCAAAGTAATTTTTACACATTGAAAGTGATACAAGTATTCTTAGTATTGTTTTTAAAAAATAAATCAAATTACTGGTTTCTTTAAAGAATGGTGAAATTTTTTACTTTTTCAGCTATAATTTTCTCTTTTTCTTTTTTAATTTTTCAAAATCAAATTTTAAACTGTTTTTGTTTTTCAGTTCTATAAAAAAAAAAAAAAAATGTGTTCAAAATTATCATGTGATAATCGTGGATTTACCACTTCCATAAGCAAACCAATTTTTTTATTATTATTTGGCTAGTGCTTCTTTTACCCATATATAGGCATGTATATCATTTGAAAGAGTGTAAAATTTTTCTTCTTTCTCCAAGTTCAATAAAGGCATGAGTATTGTCATATTCTTTTCTCCTCCCTTATTCTTTCTTTACTTCATGTTGTGTTTACTTCCGTTATTTCATGTTTATTTTGTTTACTTCTATTATATCTCATGTGTGTTATTTATATATTCTCCTACTTCTACTCATTCTTTATTTTATTTTATTGATTTTATAACATGTTATCAGCACGATATTCTATTTGGAAAGTTTAACTATACCAACCCAATTTTTAACTGAAAAGTTTGGATATATCAACTCAATCAATATACAGTTCTACCGACTCGATTATTAGGATAACTTATTTGTCGTTATTATCATGCAATATATATCTCACTACCTAACTTTGTTTATTGTTGTTATCATATATTATATGTACGATTATACTTACTGATTGATTTTATTGTTATCTTTAATTATTCTCACACATGACTTTATCCATCATCTTTATATATATAACTTCATATGTGATTCTTACTAATATATGTATCTATCATTTTTTAACTTGTTCATAAAACTAATTATTATGTTTTTATGATGAATATAGCTATTGAAAAATGTCAAATCTTAAGAACCTGCAGTTTGTTGCTCTTGATATCTAGGGAAAAAAACTACCTTTTTTGGATCCTGGATGTTGAGATGCATTTGCAGGCAATGTAATTGTAGGACACAATTAAGGAGGGAAATGAAACAACTTTACAAGATAAAGCAAAATCTATTATATTTCTTCGACACCTTTTACACAAAAACCTTAAGGCCGAGCACCTTAGGTGAAAGATCCCTTAGTTTTATAGAACAATTTAAAGGACAGGTTTGAACACTAGAGCGATGTATTCCTCCCAAAGACTAAATATGAATGGATCCACCTGAGGTTACAAGACTTCAAAACAATTGCCGAATATAACTCTGTCTTATTCAAAATAACCTCACAAATAAAATTGTGTGGTGAAGCAGTATCTGAACAAGATATGTTAGAAAAAGTTCTTGACATTCGATGCCTCAAATATGCTCCTACAACAAGAATATCGAGAACGTGGATTCCAAAAATATTCAGAACTAACCCCGTGTTTGCTTGTTGCAGAACAAAATAATGAACCATCAATGAAAAATCATGAGTTACGACTAGCAGGTTCATTAGCACTCTCAGAAGTGAATGCCAACACATACAATGGGCATGGACGAGGTCATGGTCGAGGGCGTGGTCAAGGATATGGAAGAGAAAGTGGTTCTCATAGGCGTGGCTTATAAATTTTCAAGGCACCATAATGCTAATAATATATCCTAGAAATGGAAAGTTTATGTGGCTACATAAGAAAATGACAAAAACAAAAGTGTGGGAAATAAAACCACTAAAAGAACTGAAAGTGCTTATTTTAGGTGTGGTACATTAGATCATTAATCACGTACCTGTCGTACGCTCAAACATTTGACAGAACTTTATCAAGAATCCATAAAAGGAAAAAAGAAAGAGGTTAAGATTAACTTTGCAAAATTTGTTAACCCAAAAGATACTATTCACTTTGATGCTATAGATTTCTTTGAAAATATAGGTGGAGAGATTGACCTTCTCATAAATGGTGATGGCAAAGAACATACTAACTATTATTAACATCTGAAAACTATTGTTTCTCTTTTTGCTATGCACTTCCTTTCATAATTTTTTTTTTTTTTTTTTTATAAAATGGTGATGGAAAGGCCTGTACTAATTAAGACATGACAATCTCTGACTTTCTTTTGCTTCTTTTTATATCAAGTTAGATGTACTTTTGTATTTATGTTTTTACTTATTTCAATTACTAATATCAATTTTGTTTAAATGAAAAGGATATGGATAGACCATTTATTCTCAAAGGAGAAACCGAATACATATGCTTGATTGATAGTGCAACCACACATTCTATCCTTCGTGATAAAAAGTATTTCTTAAATTTGACACAATATAAATGGTCATGGAAAAGCCATGATCTTATTGGCAAATGAGACTAAAATATGTATTCATTATGCATTATATTTAAACAATTTTAGAAGAAACTTGCTTAGTTTTAAAGATATACACAATAATGAACATTATATTAAGACTGTAAGTGAGTATAATATAGAATATCTATGTATTACATCCATCGTCTCAAGAAGGAAGATTATTTTAGAAAAGTTTCATGCTCTCTCATTTGGCTTACACTACACAGTCATAACTCCCCTACATGGTTATAAATCAGAAATTTTCATACCCTAAAATTTTTCAACTTTGGTATGATTGCTTTGGTCACCTAAGGTCTACTATGATGTGTAGGATCATTGAAAACTCCAATTGACACCTATTAAAGCATCAAAGGATTTATTGTCTAAAGAGAATTTGGGCACTACTTGCTCTCAAGGAAAATTGATGATTAAACCATCCCCTTCTAAAATTAAATTTGAATCCCTGTTTTTTTTTATAAAGAATTCAAGGGGACATATGTGGACCTATTCATCCACCAAGTGAAGCATTTCACTATTTTATGGTTTTAATTGATGTATCTGCCTAATGGTCGCATGTTTATTTATTGTGAACTCGTAATGTTGTCTTTGCTAAACTCCTTGCATAAATTATCAAACTATGAACACAATTTTCAGATTACTCAATCAAAACAATTTGCTTAGATAATGCTAGTGAATTTACATCAAAGACATTTGATGAATACTACATATCCATTGGAATTAATGTTGAGCATCTGGTTCCATATGTTCACACTGAAAATGGTTTGACGGAGTCATTTATCAAATACCTCCATGTAATTGATCCAACTTTACTTTTACAAACACCATTTCCAATATCTGTGTGGGGTCATGCCATACTACACGTTGTTGCCTTAGTTTGCATCTAACCTACTGCATATCATCAGTATTTCCCATTATAGCTTGTGCTTGGTTATCAACCCAATATATTTCACCTAAGAATGTTTGGTTGTGCTGCATATGTATCTATTGCACCCTTACAAAAGTCTAAGATAGGACCCCAACGTTGTTTGGGGATTTATGTTAACTTTAATTCGCCTTCTATTATTCGATATCTTGAACCCCTGACGAAAGACCTTTTCACTCCACGTTTTGCAGATTTTCATTTCAATGAAAATTTGTTCCCATAACTAGGAGAAAAGGAAACTCCTGTTATAGGAAAACATTAACTTTTATGAAATAAGGATACTTTGTCTCATTTGGACCCTCATATTACAAGTGATTACAAGTGATTGCTAATCAGTTACTAGACGCATTTATAGATACAACAAGGGTAACCAAATCTTATATACCTGTTATCAATATACCAGCTCAGGTGACTGTGCCTATTGAACAATCGAAACAAACGATAGCAAATAATTCATCTATTATGCGTCAAAAACACGGTAGGCCACTTGGCTCAAAAGATAGTGTTCCACAAAAACATAACATGAAATATCATGATCTTATTGAAAACAATACTAAAGTTATAAATGAATTCATTTTATCCAAAGACATGTCATTGAAAGAGACAATAGTCTCTGAAGATTTGCAAACTATAGAATTGGCCAAAGTCCCTGAAGAAGGACAAACATGTGAACAAATACAAGAATCAAAAAACGAAGAAATTTCGATAAATTATGTAAGAGAAAAATGGAATCGTGAAGAAATGATCATTAATAACATGTTCTTTTATGCAATAGCTATTAAAATCATGAATAATGATTGTGAACCACATACTATTGATAAATGCAGAAAACGATATGATTGGCCTAAATGGGAAGAAGCAATTCAAGCAGAATTAAGTTTATTGGCCAAACAAAATGTATTTAAACCTATAGTTCAAACACCTGAAGGTGTTAAACCAGTTAGATATAAATGGTGCTCGGAAAAGTAATGAGAAAAATGAAATCATAAGATATAAGGCACGATTAGTCACACAAGGTTTCTCACAAAGACTTGAAATTAACTATAATGAAATACATACCTGAAATTAACTATAATGAAATACATTCACCCGTAATGGACATAACTACATTTTGATTTTTAATTTGTTTGGCAGTGACAGAAAGACTTGAAATGCATTTAATTGATGTGATAATTGCATATTTGTATGGTTCACTTGATACTAGCATTTGTATGAAAATCCCTAAACGATTGAAATGCCTGAAGCATATAATTCAAAATCTCGTGGATTATACTTAATAAAGTTGTAATAATCATTGTATGAATTAAAATAATCCGGAAGAATGCAGTATAATTGTTTGAGCAAATATTTGATTAAAGAATGATATATCAATGATTTTATATGTTCATGTGTGTTTATGAGAACATCATGATCAGGATTCGCCATTATAGCAGTATATGTCGATGACATAAATTTAATTGGAACTTATGAGGAGCTCTTAAGAACTATTGAATATTTGAAAAAAGAATTTGAGATGAAAGACTTAGGGCAAACAAAATATTATCTCGGCCTGGAGATCGAGTATAAATCACATAAAGTACTTATCCATCAAAGAATATATATTGAAAAAATCCTAAAACGTTTCAATATGAATAAAGCTCATCCCTTGAGTACCCCTATGGTTATTCAGTCTCTTAATCCTAACAAAGATCAATTTCGACCTAAAGAAGATAATGAACAGATACTTGGTCTGAAAGTACCATATCTGAGTGCAATTGGTGCTTTATTGTATTTAGTACAATGTCCTAGGCCTGATATTATTTTTTTAGTAAATCTATTGGCCGAGTTTAGCTCTGAACCAATACGGTATCACTAGAATGAAATCAAATATATTTTTCGTTATTTTTGTGGAACAACAAATTTGGGTTTATTCTATTCAAAATCTACTAACGGTACATGTTTAATTGGTTATGCTGACGCAGGATATCTTTCTGATTTATATAAGGTACATTCACAAATTGGATATATTTTACGTACAATAGTATAGCAATCTCTTGGCGTTATACTAAACAAACTCTTGTTGCTACATCTTCTAATCATTTTGAGATTTTAGCACTTCATGAGGCAAGTCGAGAGTGCATATGGTTAAGATCAATCATTCATCATATACAAAATACTTGTGGACTTCTTCAAACCACAAAAGGGCTAACGATAATTCACTAAGACAATACAGCTTGTATTGCTCAAGTCAAGGGAGGATACATCAAAGAAGATAAAACCAAGTATATTTCATTGAAGTTCTTTTATACTCACAAGCTTTAAAAAAGCAAATAGATTTATGTGAAACATATACGCTTCATAGACAATCTACCGGATTTATTTACAAAAACTCTACCAACATCAATATTTGAAAAATTGGTATGCGACATCGGCATGCATTGACTCTCCCGACTAGATAGTTAACTTAGCAGAAGTTTCATCAGGGGGAACATATCATCTTTCATCAAGGGGAGTATATCATCTCTTTTTTATTTTTGTATACTACACTCTTTTTCCTTTTGACCAAGTTTTATCAGATTGTATTTTACTGACAAGGTTTTTAATGAGACAGTTTATCTTAAGAAGTGTAAATTTAAGGGAGAGTGTCATATGATAATTGTGGATTTATCACCTCCACAAGCAAATCAATTTTTTTTTTATTATTATTATTTGACTGTCGCTTCTTTTGCCTATATATAGGCATGTATATCATTTGAAAGAGTGTAAAATTTTTCTTCCTTTTCCAAGTTTAGTAAAGGCACAAGTATTATTATATTCTTTTCTACTCCCTCATTCTTTCTTTATTTCATGTTTTGTTTACTTTCGTTATTTCATGTTTATTTTGTTTACTTCTATTATATCTCATGTGTGTTATTTATATATTCTCCTACTTCTACTCATTCTTTATTTTATTTTATAATAAAAATCAAAATTTAAACTGTTTTCGTTTTTAAGTTCTGTAAAATAAAATAAAGTGTTAATAAAATGGATATCTATGGGCTTCCAGCGCTTTGAAGTCTGTTTTGGCTTCACGTGTTTGTTTTTATCTCGAGTTAACCCAAAGCAAGAAGCAGTTTTGTTTTAGATCATAAACCCGAACATGGACCCAGCAACCGAGCCACCGCTAGAACCCTCCGATAACCCCGTCGACGACGCCGTTTACGACGACGACTCCTCACCGGAAACCGACGCCACTCTCTCTCCAGTCCCACCCGAACGCGAAGACCCCCAATCCTTACCGGTTACGAACCTCAATCAGTCCCCGACGGGCAACACGACACTCGAGGCCCCGGTTTCGGACTCTTTAGACGACTCGTCCGATCCAATCGCCGAAGACCAGGCGCCACAAAACCCTAATCCGGCCGAACCGGGTCCGCCTCCTAGGAAACGACGCCGTAGGAAGCGGTTCTTCACCGAAATCAACGGCACCCCGTCCTTCGGCAAGAACCGCCGCCCCAGGCTTTCGTGCCTGTCGAAAGAAGTCGACACCGAGGCCCTTATCGCGATCTCGGTTGGCTTCCCAGTCGACTCGCTCACTGAAGAAGAAATCGAAGCCAATGTAGTTGCCAAAATTGGCGGCACTGAGCAAGCCAACTACATAGTTGTGAGAAACCACATTCTGACTCGCTGGAGGTCGAATGTCACCGTCTGGTTGACGCGTGAGCACGCGCTGGAGTCGATCCGGTCCGAGCACAAGAATCTGGTGGACTCTGCTTATAATTTCCTGTTGGAGCATGGTTATATTAATTTCGGGCTGGCCCCGGCTATTAAAGAAGCGAAATTGACCTCATTGGACGGCGTGGAGAGGGCCAATGTGGTGGTTGTCGGGGCTGGACTGGCGGGGTTGGTGGCGGCAAAGCAGCTGGTTTCCATGGGGTTTAAAGTTGTGGTTTTGGAAGGCAGAGCACGGCCTGGTGGGCGTGTGAAGACGCGTAAAATGAAAGGCGAAGGAGTTGTCGCTGCAGCTGATCTCGGTGGGAGTGTTCTCACCGGAATTAATGGCAACCCACTTGGAGTTTTAGCTAGACAGTTAGGATTGCCGCTTCATAAGGTGAGAGATATTTGTCCTTTGTATTTACCTGACGGTAGAGCAATCGATACTGATATTGATTCTAGGATAGAAGTGTTGTTTAATAAGTTGTTGGATAGAGTTTGTAAGCTTAGACATGATATGATTGAAGAATTTAAAGCCGTAGATGTTCCACTAGGGAGTGCACTTGAAGCTTTTAGGAATGTTTACAAGGTAGCTGAGGATCAGCAAGAGCGAATGCTCTTGAATTGGCATTTAGCGAATTTGGAGTATGCGAATGCTTCGTTGATGTCTAATTTGTCAATGGCGTATTGGGATCAGGATGATCCGTATGAGATGGGTGGTGATCATTGTTTTATTCCCGGGGGCAATGAGAGGTTTGTTAGAGCGCTTGCTGAGGATCTTCCGATATTTTATCAAAGGACTGTGGAGAGCATTAGGTATGGAGTTGATGGGGTCATGGTTTATGCAGGTGGGCAGGAATTTCGTGGGGATATGGTTCTCTGTACGGTGCCGTTAGGTGTGCTTAAAAGGGGGTATATTGAGTTTGTTCCTGAACTTCCACAACGGAAGAAGGATGCTATTCAGAGACTAGGTTATGGATTGCTTAATAAGGTTGCAATGCTGTTTCCGTATAACTTTTGGGGAGGAGAGATCGACACGTTTGGGCATTTGACAGAAGATTCAAGTACGAGAGGTGAATTCTTTTTGTTTTATAGCTATTCTTCTGTATCGGGAGGTCCTCTTCTTGTTGCTCTTGTCGCGGGGGATGCTGCTGTTAAGTTTGAGACAATGTCTCCTGTGGAGTCTGTGAAAAGAGTGTTACAAATATTGCGACGTATTTACCATCCAAAAGGAATTGTTGTTCCAGATCCAGTTCAGGCAGTCTGTACTCGCTGGGGAAAAGACCGTTTCACACATGGTTCTTACTCTTATGTTGCAGTTGGTTCTTCTGGTGATGATTATGATATATTAGCTGAAAGTGTAGGGGACGGAAGAGTTTTCTTTGCAGGAGAAGCCACTAACAAACAATATCCGGCAACCATGCATGGTGCCTTTTTGAGTGGGATGAGAGAGGCTGCTAACATAATGAGAGTGTCCAAAAGAAGGTCTATGGCTCTAACCAACAAAGCATACAATGACAGTGAGGAAAATTGTGATTTGGATAAATTATTCGATACCCCTGACCTGACATTTGGGAGAATCTCAGCTTTGTTTGATCCCAGGTCTAATGATCTTGAATCACATGCATTGTTGAGAGTCAAATTCCAAGGCAAAAAATTGGACTCTGATTGTCTCTCACTGTATGGCTTGGTGTCGAGAAAGCAAGCCATTCAGTTGAGCGAGTTAGATGGAGATGAGAACAGAATGAAAATGTTACATTACAATTTTGGGGTGAGGTTGGTTGCAAGGAGAGGCCTATGTAATGCTGGAGAGTCTCTTGTCACAAGCATCAAAGCTGCAAAATTCAACCTAATTCGAGGGGTGTAAGATAAGACAGCTGGCTTGAGAAACATAAATTCTTTCATTGGCTTTGAAAATTAGGTAGATTTGCAACTCATTAGCTTGTCAATTTTTTTTTTTAACTTTATTTCCATTTAACTCTAGATTGGATGGATGGATGAGGCAGAATATAGTCTATTATGTGGATAGTGCCACACATCAAGTACCTGCATGGTTCCAGGAGTAGTTTAGATTTTAATTTAGGTCGTGATTGATTTGTCATTTGGTTACATAACGCTTACAATTTTATGTCCAATTCCTTTGAGAGAGTGCAACGCTTTGTAATAACCATATGTGGCTGTTTGTTCCCTCAATTTGTTGTACATTCATTGTTGGCTTAACTATTGGAAATTGAATTTTCTTCATTGTTTCCACCTTTGTTGCAACCTGTTTTATATTACGTTATTACTGTGAGAAGGAAATTGCAGGCCCGCATGATGGGTAATATCTGACTATTGTCATCTGCTATTTGATGGCCAAAGGATTGTTGGACAAGGGCGCATTTTTACTTAGAGTTGTGAGAAGGAAATAACTCTTCAGGCTGATATGTGTGGTAATAAACATGGCGGGTAGATTATATCTTACATTCTTTAAGCTTAGAATTGAATCACAACCTTTGTATTTACTACGTATGATTTGTCTTGGTTGCTTCAATTATTTTAACTTGATTTGCACTTCCCTGTTTGAGCGTAGACATGACCCTGCAGTACGAGACTTCCTAAAATATATCATCAACTTCTTGTACACTCTTTGACTCTTTAGTTAATGTGTAGTACACCATTCATTCATGATATTTGATTTTTGGCTTAACATTTGAAGAAGACAAGAAAAGAGAAAAATTGCTTTCAACTGTTGCTTCCTATGTACTAAGACGAGTTCCTATTTTGTATGTGTGCTATCTATCTGATTTCTAGCATTCTTGTGGTTATCAGGCATTGAGATTTTTGTCCATGGAGTAATTGTCCTGGCAAAAAATTGAATCCAATCATATTTCTAGCTTCAATGGGTAGATGTATCATGTTATTCATATGCATATGTTCCTCTCTTGAAACGGTAGATGTATTTTGTTATTCATATGCATATATTTCCTTTAAATTGATAGATAAGTGAGGGGATTTTATTAGAAAATGTAAGTATAATGTCAATAATGTGGTATGCTAGTCATATAAGCTTACTTTGATATCTACAAACATTTTGTTTCCCTTATATAACCGCAATTTGCAAATCAAAGTGAATTAGTAAAACAGAATTGGACAATATATGAGCCCCTTAAATATGCCCAAGATACAATCTCTAAAACCGGCCATCTAAAGAGCCCTGCTCACAAAAAACGCTCAAACATACCGACACAAAACTTCTACTCTAGTCAGTTTTTACATTTGAGAGGACTGTCATGTTCCCATCTTGCACATAAATGGGCTGACAGTTGTATGAAAGCATTCAATTCCAAGTCAGGCTAAAGTCGAAGCTTCAAATCGCCATTGCTTATCTCCCTCAAAATAAGGTTACATTGACATGGACAATGAGATGGGCCTAGCCTTTTTCATTACTTAATACATTCACATTTCATTCAATGGGGTGTGGGCATGGACTCGTTGGCTCACTTCTTATTTGCTTCCAACGACAAATGGCACTATTTACAACTACAAGCTTACGACACACAAATCATTGTTTATTTTATAAAATCAACTCCTACAAACAATTATTTCAATGACAAACAAGAAAATTAGAACCTATCATGTGACCCACACACATGCAAAAACCGCCACCCAAATTTGTAACTGCAAAGAGACAAAACCGACCATCTGCCCACCGCAACGTAACGTCTCTTAACAAACCACGGCGTTTTAAGTGGCAGTCAAATAACCATGAAAATTAAAAAATCGTACTTAAAAAAAAAAAAAATTTAAAAAAAACAATAAAATTTCGCAAATGTCGACGAAACGGCCTGAAAACTGAAACGACTTCTCCAATACGCAATGCCACGTGGCCCCCCACCACCTGAGAGGGGAGCCCTTATTGTGGACCCCTACACCGACCTTCCTTCAAATTTATCCTCCCAAGACCGACAGACTTCCGAGGCCCCACCAAAAGACAACCGTTCACGTTATTCGTCCACGTGTCGATCGCTCTTTCGGTCGGCTACCAGCACCACCATTACAGCGTGTCTCTCTCATCTTTTTTTTTTTTCTACTTTCTTCTTTTCCTTTTCCATCTTGACCGTTACTTCCCATCCTCATCACACAAAACGCGCACTCTCTCCATCGACACGTGTCAGAAAACAAATCCGTCTGGTAGATCTAGCGAGTAGGTTTTGATTTTGAATTCTCGAGAGGGTGGATTCTCGCTTTTATAACGACACGTCGGTTACAGGCTCGATTGGCTGGACTCATCTGGAGTTTATATTATTTTCTTATTTTAATTTCTTTTTTTTTTTTTTTTTTTTGATAACTCTTATTTTAATTTCTTATTCGCGTCATATCCGCGTGGAGTGACCCTATAAAAGCCAATAGAGTCTACTAGAGTGAACCATCTTCAAGAAAACTCGACAAAAGTACTTGTTGCCGATAAAAGCTCTATTTATAGCTCACTGAATACTACTCTTCCGCAACTACAACTGATACGTATACCTTTCTTGTTTTTGTTAGATCGTTTTTGAAGTAAGCCAAAAAAAAGAGAATATGGCAGAGGAGCACCACCAGAAAAGCAGCCATGAGTTTGAACCCACTGTTGGTGGTGAGGGTTCAGTGGAGACCAAGGATCGTGGGTTGTTTGATTTCATGGGGAAGAAAGAAGAGGAGAAACCTCAAGAGCAGGAGGTGATCGCAGCTGAGTTTGATCAGAAAGTTCAAGTTTCTGAGCAGCATGTGCCACCGAAAGTGGAGGAGCCCAAGATAGAGGAAACCAAAGTAGAGGAAGAGAAGAAGCCTGGTTTGCTCGAGAAACTTCACCGATCTGGAAGCAGCAGCTCCAGCTCTGTAAGTTGATGTCAATTTGTAATATATATTCTGATATGTTAATATGAATTCTGGGAGAAAAAACTTTAATGATATGGTCTCATTGAAACCGTCCAGTTTGACCTGAAAGTTATCAACTTTTTAGATTTCAGGATTCTTTGTTAGTAAATGGATATATAATTAACGTGATTTTAAGTATAATATGATTTAAGTTATTAACTTTTTTTATTTGTAAGTGGATATGTAAATGTTGATCGTTATTATATGATTGTTAAATGTGCAGTCGAGTGACGAGGAGGAAGGAGAAGGAGAGGAGAAGAAGAAGAAAAGGAAGGAAAAGAAGGGTTTGAAGGAGAAGCTGAAGGAGAAGATATCAGGAGAGAAAGAAGAAGAGAAACAGGAGGAGGACACGACGATTCCTGTTGAAGTGGTGCACCAGGAGCCAGCTCAGTCTGAGGAAAAGAAGGGTTTCCTCGACAAAATCAAAGAGAAGCTTCCAGGACAGCACAAGAAGGCTGAAGAGGTCCATCCTCCAACATCATCACCACCACCACCACCACCTCCGGAGCATCATGAGGCTGCTCATGAAGGAGAACACAAGGAGAAGAAGGGCATTTTTGAGAAGATTAAAGAGAAGATTCCTGGGTACCACTCCAAGACTGAGGAGGAGAAAGAGAAGGAAAAAGAAACCGGTTCTCAATATTGAGAAGACATATTAAACATGGCAAAGTGGTGGTTTGAATTAAAGTTTGTTCATGAATGGTTGTTTTGATTTGTTTGGTTGTTTTTTTGTGATGTGTCTATTTGCTGCTATCACCTTTTATATACTTTATATACATAAGTGCCTATATATATACCTGTATGTAAGTAAGTCTATTATATTATGTTTTGATGAGAAAGGATTGTTTATTGCATTTTTCTTTCTCTTTGCGAGTAATTAAACAGTTTAAATGATTGAATTCCTGTATCGGTCTATATGCTTTGTTCTTTTTCACTAGGGTGCAAAGTTGTGTGTAAGTAATTATGCAATGCAGCCCCACCAAATGCCTACTTCTTCTTTAATCAATTACGGAAGTTTAGGTCAGAAAAAGTTGATGGTATCACACTACAACATTTGGTCTTTATAAAATTTTGGTTGGTCATGGGGCCTTCAAGACATGTGGATACTGGCATTGAGGCATGGAGTTCTCTTTCGCCCAGACAGAGGTGGCAGCCTCATCTTTTTCGTTCTCGTCTATTTTTTGGTGTGGGACATTTTCTTAAGCACAATTTGTTTTCACTTAGGAATTTGCTTCGGCTTCCACATTTATATTTTAATTACGTAACTTAATCTTCCAATCCCACTTTTTGATCACAACTTTATTTGTATTAAATGTATTTCAAGTAGTAAAAATCCAAAGAAATAAATGGATGATAATAATAACAATATGTTTTGATTAAAGTGTTCACAACCTAATGGGTAATGTTGAAATTTTAATAATTGTACAAAATAAGAGGTGTACATACAATGTTTGAGAGGGATGCAAGTATCAGCACTCAAAGCAATACTTCGTGTTGAGTTTTGCTAGAGAAATAATTAAACATGGTTTATTTATTATTGAGACCTTACGACGTTCCACATGTCAAGCATATATATCAAGATTACGTACGTGAATTCTCCTTTAGTTGCCTCGATTGCACCTTGAAAGGGCAATAGCACAACAAAACTGATCCGCTCTCTCTTAAATTAATTATAAATTTAGAAATCAAAGTGGGACTCATAAGTTTAGTAATGTAAGAGTGACGGTTCATTTGGAACTCTGAAAATTTTTTATTTTAATGTTATCCACACAACCCGAGGTGTGTGTGGATAATTTGTTTGGATAAGTACTGGAATTATTTGAATCATTATCTGATTAATATATATATATATATATATTTTTTTTTTTTTGAAATATGATTAATATATTTTAGTTGGACTGAAAATTCAATCAATTTCCTATGGACTTGCCGGCTACTGGGCCATGACTTGTATATGCTAGAGACATGGTTTTAAGATGGGTAGTAATATCTAATAGGGATAATCCCAATTTCTGCCCTGTAGTTTGATGAAATAGCCAAAATCTCCCATTGCTTTAAAAAATCGTTAATATCCCCCTCTTGATTTACAAAATGGATAAAAAACCCCCTGTAGTTTATTAAAATATCCAAAAAACCCCTTACCGTCAATTTGGACGTTAAAAGTCAACAGTTAACCGTTAAAATGGAAGGGCAAAACTGTCCAAGTGAAATAAAATATAAAAAATATAAATATTTAATAAAATAATAATTTAATATTAAAAAAATTGAACAACATCTTCACCGTCCATCTTAAAGATGGACGGTGGAGATAAAAAATATTTTAAAAAGTTTAAGATTTTTTTAAATTTTAAACCTCTCACTCTCTCTTCACTTCTCACTCTCTCTCTCCCTCTCTTTCTTCTTTTTCTTCTTCTTCCTTTCTCTCTTTCTCTCTCTCTTCTTCTTCTTCTTCTTCTTCTTCTCTCTTGGCAGTACCTTCGGAAACTCATTCCGACGAAAACCCGATGGTTTTTTCGACGGAAACCCAGATCAAAGCTGGGTTTCCCGACGGATCTGGGTTTCCGCGTCGGGAGCCTAGATCAAAGCTGGGTTTTCGACGCGGAAACCCAGATCAAAGCTGGGTTTCCGCGACGATCGGATCTGGGTTTTCGCGTTGGAAACCCAGATCGGTTTCCGACGCCGGAAATGGTTGACGATGTTGTTTGTGTTGTTGCTGTTGCATTTGATGATGGATTGGTTGAGTAGAGATGAGGGAATGTGTCTGGGTTGGATGATGATGGATGGTGATAGTGTTCAGGACGGTCACAGTGTTGAGGGACAGTTTGGTCTTTTCACTCACTATTATAGTTAGAAACCAACTTTCATTAACAGAGTTAACAGAAGGGGTAAAATAGGATTTTTAGAAACTATAGAGGGGTAATTAGCGATTACGTTAAACTACAGGGGGAAACTAGGATTATCCCTATCTAATATAGAAAATTGTTACAAACTTGTCTGTTTTGTACAATAATGACTTTGTTGAATAATTACATTCTCCTTAACGATTAAGATACCAAATTATTGGTCTAATGGTCTTTTCTTATAAAGAATTTTCGGTGGACCAAAAAAGGTTGGTTGTCATCTCAAATTTAGCCTTGTAATTGAAGTTCAACATCATGTGATGATAACTTTTAAACTGCTTTCCTTTGTTCCTGCCATGTTTGAAGGATCAATCAGCTTGAATGATTGAATTTTCCTTCATATAACTTTAATCATGTGGCCAATTAGTAATAACAATAGTAAGGATTGTGCTAGCGGAGTAGACAACATATTAAGAGGACATATATATATTTCTCTAGTAATAATAAGTTTAGAAAATTTTTTAGGATTTTTTTATTTTCATTAGCCATGTACATGGTTTCACCACTCATTACGGTAGTATTATTTGAGAATGAGCGGTGAACATTAAATAATCTTGTAAAAAATTTCAGTATCAAGCCTTATTAGAGAACGATTCTATTCAAAATTAAAGCAAATCTATGCAACAAATTTAATAAGCTATTATATCATTTAAAAAATGAAGATTGACATTTTATCAAAAGTATATCCTACTCAATACAAGGTACATATAAAATCATGCAAGACCAACAAATTTGCTAAAACATAAGTAGATCCATTATCATGTTGAAGAAAGCACACGCCCTTTGAAATTTTGTAAGGCACTTATTGTGGATCATCACACCATGTAGAAAAGCTTTGCATGCCAATGAATATGTCTCTCTGCGCGCGCAGGCACGGCACTTTTTCAGCCGATGAAGCAGCATAACACTAATGGTAATGGACAAGATCGTGCTTCGTCAATCTCCACAAAACGGAGCAACCCAAGAAGAGATTCTCTTGTGCCAGCTCAAATCCCTCTAGAAATAGACAGAACAAGCCCAAAACCCTCCTTGGTTGGATAGTATTGATATTTAGTCTAGGAAAGAGTGTAATCACTAAATACTAAGGAACATTATGGACCAAAAAATCCAAAAAACTCTTTTATATATATATATAGATAGATACACACACAAATATATGGTTAGCTAACCAAGTGATAGATTAATTAAAATCACATAGAAATGAAAGAACAATCACATCTTCTATCTGTTCTTGTTGGTCTTTGTGTTGGTCTTGCTATGCCAATCAGAGGTGTTGATGGAGGGTACTTGATTGGAGTTGGAAGTTACGACATGACTGGTCCTGCTGCTGGAGTGAATATGATGGGTTATGCCAACCTCGAGCAACATACTGCAGGAGTACATTTTCGTCTTAGAGCCAGAACTTTCATTGTGGCTGAGAGCTCCCAAGGAGCAAGATTTGCTTTCGTAAATCTTGATGCAGGCATGGCTTCTCAGCTTGTCACAATTAAAGTTCTTGGGAGGCTCAAGTCAAGGTACACCCACATCAAGCCAAGTAAAATTTCAAATGCATTAGAGACACAAATATACCCTTATTAAATATATCTTGTTAAATTTATACGTAACATTTTGTTCAAATAAAAAATTCTTTAATTAACTTACATATAAATTTAAACATTGTATCAATGAATTTGAATGTTTAATAATAAATTATAGTATAAGATTATAAAATTACAAGATTAATATATTTTTTATTTTTTTTATTTGATGAAATCATAGCACAACCCTAATATCATATCATGGCTTGCTGAATTGAAATTCGAGAAATCTTTTGTGTTTTGTTGAGGTTTGGAAATTTGTACACTGAAGAGAATGTAGCAATCAGTGGCATCCACACTCATGCAGGGCCTGGGGGTTATTTGCAATACCTGATTTACTCTATAACTTCTCTGGGATTTGTCCGGCAATCATTTGACGCCATTGTCACTGCAATCGAACAAAGCATTGTTCAGGCTCACAACAATCTCAAGCCTGGTTCAATTTTCATCAACAAAGGTTACATTTTTTAGATAATTACAACTGTTCAAGTTGCGGAGCTAGCTAGAGAAGGGTCGATAATTTATAATTTTGTTAATTCGTTTATATTTATATTTAAATTATTATAGTATTCTTTTTTGAGAGGAAAAATTATTATATTATTTTATTATGGTCTCTTTAATTGAAAAGTATAGTTCAGCTCTCCATCATTATATCTCATTGTCAAGGAGTATTGTATAATTAATTAAATTAATTTCTATGAACTTAAGATTTTAGATCTAATAATTATTAACATAGTATTAAAATCCTAAAATT
The DNA here is from genome assembly GCA_021234005.1 of Nephelium lappaceum. Classification (NCBI taxonomy): domain Eukaryota; kingdom Viridiplantae; phylum Streptophyta; class Magnoliopsida; order Sapindales; family Sapindaceae; genus Nephelium; species Nephelium lappaceum. Next base: position 99,626 of record CM038008.1, read on the forward strand.
CTTTCACGTTATTCTATTTGAATTTGAATTCATAAGTTTGTTTTATATTTAAATTTGATATTTGAATTTGTAATGTGTTCGGATTTAGGCTTGGTTTACGTGTCAAACCAATCAATCTGTTAAGTGTGAGAGTGCGTCAAAGAGTTTTATGTTATTAATTGAACCCTTAACTAAAATTTTGAGTCCGATGATCAGCAACACCCACTGCTTTCCTTAAAAAAATATTTTTGTGACTGGTAGTTTAGCTAGTGTTGTGTAGGGGACGTAGACAATGCGGGAATAAACAGGAGTCCGAGCGCGTATCTTCTCAATCCACCAGAAGAGAGAGCCCGATATGCAGCCAACGTCGACAAAGAAATGACCCTTTTAAAGTTTGTGGATGGAGCGAGCGCGAAGAGCATTGGTGTCTTCAGTTGGTACGCGACGCATGGGACGTCCATGTCCAGAGACAACAAGCTCATCAGTGGAGACAACAAAGGAGCTGCCGCTAGGTTCTTTGAAGATTGGTTCACTTCTTCAACCAACATTTCCTCCCCTATGGTCAGCAACTCGTCTACCTCTTCAGGTCAGTATATGCTATAGGGTATAGTCCTTATATGGTTTATATACCCTAATATAATCTTCAACATCATTTAAGGATTATATCCTAAAATAAAATATAAAAATTAATATTCATTTATTGTTGAGATGTTTTCATCAATTTCTCTTTTCTATTGGTGAAATTACCTATGTGTTGTCATGATCATTGAATTATGTCAATACTTTTGCTACGCTATTTGGTAATGTGTTGGACCATATTCAATTATTTGTTCCAACAATATTATTAATAACATCTCAACTATTTCAAGTGATTAACTCACTTTTCTTATAATAGATTTTGGAGTTCCACCATATACATTTATTAATATATATGAAAAATTTTCTCCTGATATCTTGATAATAAATTTTTAAGTTGCACTTAAAATTTAACCATTATCATTAAATGTTCGTTTACCATGTAATTATATAAAAAGTTAATAATAACATCACAATTCTCATAGCTTATCCAAACCCTTTTGCAATATGTTTGGAAAATTATTATACCCTTTCTGTTTGAAATAGATATTGGAGAATTGATAGAGAAAGCGAAGGAATTCAAAGCCACAGGAGGATCACAATGCGACAAAACAACCAGTCACCGTTACAAGGTGAGGAAGAACGATGGTTCGCTATTTGTAGGAGCTTTTTGCCAATCAAATGTTGGGGATGTGACACCAAATGTGCTTGGAGCATTTTGCATCGACACTGGAAAGCCTTGTGACTTTAATCACTCCTCGTGCAACGGCAATGACCAGCTCTGTGTGGGCCGTGGGCCTGGGTACTAAACTCTCTACTTGAGTGGATTGTTGGGCTTGGCCTGGGAAGTGTTCGACTGATCTGACTTTTTGTTTATTTCAACAGTTACCCAGATGAAATATTGAGCACAAAAATCATAGGAGAGAGGCAGTATCAAAAGGCCGTTGAGCTATTCAAGTCTGCTACGGAGAAACTAAGTGGGAAGATTGATTATCGCCACGTGTATGTAAACTTCACTAACATTGATGTAGAATTAAACGGAACCAAAGTCAAGACATGTCCTGCAGCTCTTGGTCCAAGTTTTGCTGCTGGAACTACAGATGGGCCTGGGGTGTTTGGTTTTCAACAAGGTGATACAGAGGTCAGGAATCTCTAACTAGGACATCTGCATGAACAGTTTTGTATATTTTCCTGCAGACTGTCAACACTGGGGGGTTTATTGTAAAATAGTGTGCAAACTTATGTAGTATGATGTTTTCAGATCAATGAATTGTGGAAAAAGTTGAGGGATGCGTTGAAAGAGCCAAGCCAGTACCAGGAGGATTGTCAAAAGCCCAAGGCCGTTTTGCTCTCCTCAGGAGAAATGTTTGTTCCTTATGCATGGGCGGTAAGGGTTGCTTCTCTACGATGTTATACTTGTCTTGCATTAATTTTCATTTTTCTTTTTCGCTTTTCCTTTCTGATGGAAACGTGTATGTTAGGCATTAATTTTGGTATGACACACATTTATATCTGTCTATATTATAGATCAATGTCAAGGAAAGGTAAAGACTAGGGCTCAAGCAAACTACC